>CAJNDV010033714.1:18416-31973 GCA_905221635.1 Symbiodinium sp. CCMP2456 | reverse complement strand
TTAGGGTATAGAGGTTTAGGGTTTAGTGCAAGTTCGGCCCTGCCGTCCAACAACAGCTACTACAGCTGCTACTGCTTGAAAGATCATGGGCCTTAGTAGCTCAGGTAGCTAGAACTAAAAAATCTACTTATAACTGTGACGACGGTCTTCATAGCTTTACTTCATCACTCCCATGATCCTTTTACGTGCACAGCTTAACCCTCTGCAGTCGAAACTTCTTCGAAGTCTGAGCAAAAGCGCCCAAGAAAACACCACCTTGGGCCTCAAACCCTACTTAAAGGATCAGGGAACCGGGGTTCACGGAGTCTAAGCTAGTGTAGGGGCCCTATACTAGCTAAGGAACCCCCAAAATAGTATAGGTAATGTTTAGGGCCCCTGTAGTAGTAAGGTCACAAATACCTCATTTGGGTTTGATCATGAGTCTTCACAGCTGCTGTGACCACCAGCAGCCTCCAGCAACATCACGTCCGAATAATTCGCCAGATCACTCACAAGAAGGGACGTCCGAATAATTCACCAGACCAGTCACAAGAAGGGACGTCCGAATAATTCACCAGACCAGTCACAAGAAGGGACGTCCGAATGATTCACCAGATCACTCGCGGGCCGGAGCGTTGATCATGAGTAGAGGTAAGTCTAGTGACCTTCACATCCGGAACCCAACTGTCGAAGCCTTACCTCTGAATTTCTGAACCCTGAAGCTAGCTTCAAGAACTCTTACTTCCCCAACCAGCCAAGGGAATAAAGGGTTTAAACTTTCGGAATACTAAGAACTCACTAAACCCTAAACCCTCAACCCTATAAGAACTTTCGGATTACTACTAATTCATTGGGTTTAGGGTTTAGGGTTTAGGGTTTAGGGTTCAGGCATTACTAAGAGCCCAACAATCCCTGAACCCTAAACCCTAGAACTCCCTAAACCCTAAACCCTAAAAACCCAAAAAGCTTCAAGGTTGGGTGTTGAGGAACTAAGAACTTGAGACTGCTCCGCAGCTGAAAGCTTTTACGAAAACCCCTCAAAGCAGCCTCTTTTAAAGGAAACTACAGGTGGGGAGTTTAGGGTCTATAGGCCTTCTATAAGGCTTCCATAAGGGATATAGACCTTCTATAAGGCTCCTATAACGGTAACTACCCACCTGAAAATGTCCTAGACTTCAACAGAAGCAACCACAAAGGCCTAATGAAAGCCTTCACTCTCGACCTCTAAACCCCAAAACCCTAAACACCCTAAACCCCGAAATCACCCAAAAACCCTAAAACCTCAAACCCCTAGAAGCCCCCCAAACCCAGAAATCCTAAACCCTTAAAGCCCTAAACCCCAAAAACCTAAACCCTTAAGGCCCTAAACCACCCCTAAAAGCCACCACACATCCAAGCCACCCGACTCAGGAATCCTGAGGCCGGCACCAGCCCTCTTCCCGAACAATTGTTCGGACGGCCTCCAGGAATCCAGCGTACCTCGGAAACTCTGGGGTTTTAGGGTCTTCATATAGGGGCTTGGCTTGAATAATTACTTCTACTATTTTTGGTATACCCCAAAAACCCTATTCTAATTGTTAAGGCCCCTACATTACGGGTTTAGGGTCTTAGGGTTTAGGGTTTAGGGTTTACCTACATTACGGGTTTAGGGTCTTCGGGGTCTTAAGGGATACTCTAAAGGTTACCTTCGAGGGATGTGCACCTCGCAGGATTCTGTGGTTCAAGGCTTAGGGGTTTCGGGTCTTTAGGGGTTTAGGGTTTAGGGTTTAGGGTTTAGGGTTTAGGGTTTAGGGTTAAGGGTTTAGGGTTTAGGGCTTTAGGGGTTTAGGGTTTAGGGTTTAGGGTTTTAGGGGTTTACGGGATGCTATAAAGGTTGCCGGGATGCACCTACCATATTTGGGGCTCCGTTTTGTGATTTCCGTATGTAAGAAGTCCTTGAAAGGTAGGTCAGGATTCAAGCGTTAAGGCTTAAGGGTTTACGGGATACTATAAAAGCTACAAAAGTTCAAGCCACCTTTAAGGGATGCTACAATAGAGGGTTTGAGGGGTTCATAAGGCGCTAAAGCCAAGGCCTTCAGGCTTTAAGGCTTCACGGTCTCTTGGGATTGGAGCTTGGGATTTACGGTTTGGTAGAGGGCTTTAGAGGCGTGGGGTGGCACGGTGTAATGTAGGGGCTTCGAGGTCAAGATGTATCCGACACCGAGAAACGTCTAACAGCAAGATTTGGGGCATATTTTACTATAACTAGAATCAGGAACCCCCAAAATAGTATAGGCAATTTTTAAGTAAGGGCCACTATATTATGGACTCTTACTCGGGGAACAAACCTGAGCACCAGTACTGGCTGCACGAGCAAACAACGATCGCTAGAAATGCACTTCGTGTCACTTAGCAGTGGGCTTTGTATGGTATTGTAGTATATTCAAACAAGAACTATCAGGGCATGGTACTAAAATCCTCTTTCCCCCCCCTCTTCATCCCTCGCCAGACCCTAAACCCTAAACCCTAAACCCTAAACCCTAAAAACCCTAAAAACCCTAAACCCTAAACCGCCCTTCCGGCCCACAGTCGTCGTCTCGTGCACTCTGAACCCTCTAGTCTTCATCTCCGGCTGATGCGAAGCGTTTACGATTCTTCCGACATCTATACCAAGCCCATACGGTTAATGACATAAACCCTGCATCACCCACAATAAGGAATATCCCATAATCCCCATAGTTTAGGGTCAGCAGTATGAACAGGGGTTCTGCCCTAAACCCTAAACCCTAAACGGTTTAGGCTTCAGGTTCCGGGTTTCGGGGGCTCAACCCAGAAAGTTTAGAACACCTTCACAAACTTCGAAAACGCTTGTAGAAGCCTCCCTAAACCCTAAACCCTAAACCCTCCCTTATGCCCCAGCAACCCCCCCAAACCCTTCTGACTTCTGGGGACAGGACTTGGGCTGCCTGTAAGCCTCCGCTAAGCCACCTTCCGCGCGGGGGGATGGTTGCTTAAAGGATCATGGGACTTAGTAAGTAAGGTTATAAGTCCCTTAAATGGGCTTATAAGTATAGTTATAGTCATAACCCTACTTACTAAGTCCCATGATCCTTTAAGTGGGGTTCTGCTTTAGCTACAAGGCATCGGAGCTTTGGAGCTTAGGGTTTGAGGGTTTAAGTGTTTAGGGGTTTAGGGTTTAGGGGGTTCGGGGTTTCGGGGTTTAGGGTTTTGGGGTTTAGGGTTTTGGGTTTGTGTTCCTACACCATAAGCCCTAGACCCTGCTTGATGCCATATTGATCGTTTCCGACCTCCTTGCGAACTACTCTCCTAAGCCGTAAACCCTAAACCCTATACCCTAAACCCTATACCCTAAACCCTATACCCTAAACCCTAAACCCTATACCCTAAACCCTATACCTTAAACCCTATACCTTAAACCCTATACCCTAAACCCTATACCCCGGATGCTGGGAAAAGGCGGCTTTTCGCTTTGAGGCTTGGACTTCAGACCTGTGGCTCGGATGTGCGGTGCCTGGACCCTAAAGAACCTACCCTTTCAGGGCTCCTTATTAGGATTCCCTATAGAAATCCTTAAAGACCTGACAAGCTGGGTTATTTGGGGTTAAGGTAGAGCTTCGGGTGGGAAAAGTTCGTGAGCGGCTTTGGATTTGGGGCTTAGGGCTTGGGGCTTAGGAGCTTCGAGAGAGACGCTCCTCTACGCAGCCCTCGCAACCTGGGTTAATCTGCCTCATCATGTGAAGAAGGCTTGGTTTGTCACTACGGATGCCACAGCACCAGTCGGACAAGAACCAGCTCTTGCTTTCATCATCGAGGCAGTATCGAGACCTACATTACTTGAACAGAGATTTGTGGCCTAAACCCTGCCCTACACGTGTTAAAAGACCTGTGCATGGGCGGGTGGCTAGAGGACTTTACAGTTCCACTCACAGTTTTGGGGTATATCATACTATCATGATAATAAGGAGCCCCCAAAATAGTATTGGTAATTATTTAGGCCCCTACATTAGTTCTCTAAATTAGGGTCCCTTTAAGGCCCTAAACCCTAAACCCTAAACCCTAAACCTTAATTGTCCTGTTTACAAGGTAGCCGTGCTGTTTTGGGGCCCTAGAGAGTGACCCTAAATTAGAGAACTACCCACTTCATGAACAACTCGGGACGTCCGAATGTAATATAGGGGCCTTAACAATTAGAATAGGGTTTGAGTGTACATTATAGTATGATTATAATAAGGAACCCTCAAAATATTATTGGTAATTATTTAGGCCCCTCGACCCTGAACCCTAAACCCTGAACCCTACACCCTACACCCTAAACCCTAAACCCTAAACCCTGCACTAGTTGCTTCGGCCCCTATATTACAAGAAGTCTCTGCTCGGGCTCGCCACCGAGGAGACGTCTCTCGACCGGGGCCGTCTGCGGAGCCAAGAGCCCTTTTCCGCTGACTTAGGGTTTAGGGTTTAGGGTTCATAAGGGTTTAGGGTTCAGGGTTTAGGGTCTAGGGCTTAACCCTAAACCCTAAACCCGGTAGCCTGTAGAACACGCTTGATGAAAGAAATCCCTAAACAGCAACCCTTAGAGGGAACCGTGAAATACCTAGCCCCATTATACTATAACTATAATAATAAGGAATCCCCGCAATAGTGCTGATAATATAAATCCCGGGCCTAAACTATGGGAATTATAGTATATTCCTTATTATGGGTAATGCAGGATTTATGTCATCAGCCATAGTATCCCCACTCCGGAGCAGTAAGCGCTGTAGCAGACCTTATCATAGTCTCCCCTATAAAATATCACACGCAGTAACGCTTGTTACTTGTCCAAAAAACATGTGGGAAGCTAGCAAAACAGTGTACACGTACAGAAACTTATCGTTGTGATGTTCACTCTCACTGTTGCTCGGGGGGAGTGGCAGAGTGGATCTCGATAGTCGTCCCTATACAATCCGTTATAGTACTCCTTACCCTAAACCCTACATATTCCCCTAAACCCTAAACCCTACTCCTTACCCTCAACCCTATAGAATCCCCTAAACCCTAAACCCTAAACCCTGAACCCTACTCCTTACCCTAAGCCCTATACAATCCCCTAATCCCTAAACCCTGCTCCTTACCCTAAACCCTATATAACCCATGGTCCTGATACTCTTCCTTAAGGAACCGTAAACCGAAGACTCCAAAACTTTGCTGCGGTCACAACCTGCCACGGAGGAGGCAGCTGCTGTCTGTCCTGGTTTCAAGGATCATGGGACTTAGCTACTTAAGGGCTTCCTTACAGGGTCCTATACTGGAGCCAGATGGGTTTAGGGAAGAAACTGAGTAGTTTGGGCTGTAGGTAAGGGTACCTATATGCAGAATAACCAACCTTACTTACTAAGTCTCTTAAAGCCTCTGCCGAACCCATGTAGTACCCTTGAAGCACCCTTGCAGCAACCTTTCGACACCTTATAAAGTGTTGAAAAGTCTGTAACTCAGCAAGTTCGCTGATCCTCCCAGTGGGAACTGTGAAAATCATGGTCTTTCTGGAGCACTCTACTCTTAATACGGCACCCTTTTGCTTCGCAAAAGGGACCAAAATTGTGACAACCACCCAACTGAGGCTTGGCTTTGAAAACCCCGAGACTAGGGCCCAGTGTTCTGGTTGCTTTCTTGTTGTTTAGGGTTTAGGGTTTTTTAGGATTAAGGGTTTGGGGGTTTCGGATTCTGGGTTAGGGCTTTAGGGTTCAGGGTTTCCAGGTAGCTGGAGTTTCATAGCTCGGTGCACCATGAAGCCTGTCACCCTGCAGACTAGACTTGGGTTCTTGTTTAAGAACTCCCTATTCTGGTAACGTACAACAAATTCCTGAACAAGGACCCAGAGACTGAAAATCCAGAATAGCAATCAACAGTCCCATAGAGAATCTAAATCTTTCAGCGTCAAACCCTCTAAGAGTAACCCTAATACTAACCAACATAGTAACCATTATAGTGACCCTTCAAGGTACCCTTCCGGGAAGCCCATAATTCCTCGAAACCCTGCGCCCTAAACATCCTAAACCCTGAACCCCCAAAGCCCAAACCCTGAACCATAAACCCAAAGCCCCTAAACCCTACACCTTAAGCCCTAAACCCCGAAACCCCTAAACCCTAAACCCTAAACCCTAAACCCTAAACCCTAAACCCTTAAGGCCCCTGCCCCTGTACTACACCCGGGTCTACGACATTTCCAGGTGGGTAGCTACCGTTATAGGAGCCTTATAGAAGGTCTATCTACCTTATGGAAGCTAGAAGCCCCACAGACCCTAAACTCCCCACCTTGTAGACCTACACCCCAAACCCTAAACCCTACTTGGAGGATCATGGGACTTAGTAAGTATGGTTATCCGTACCTTAATTGGGGTTATAGGTAAGTTATAAGTATTAGTTATCCTAATAATAACCTTTGTTACTAAGTCCCATGATCCTTTAAGTAGAGGCCCCTGTACTAGACCCGGGAACCCACAAGCCGCTGAGATGGCGGCTTGCACAAGCGGCCTCGACGGAAGGCCTGCAAAGGCTTTGGGCGGGTCTCGTCAGTAGGGGGGTTATGTAAGGGGTTTAGGGTTTAGGGTTTAGAGTTGAGGGGCTTGGGTTATGTAATGTCGGGGGGCTTAATAGTTAGAATAGGATTTTTGGGGGGAGTTCCTTGTCATAATTATAGTCGAATGGGCCCCAAAACCCTGGTCTAATTATATATTACGGCCCTAGATTGAGGGCTTCGAGTTTGGGGTTTAGAGTTGAGGGGCTTTGGGGTTTAGAGGGCTGTAGGGTTTTCTCGGTAATTCAGGTTTTCAAGGTGCCGGTCTTGGGGTTTTAGAGTCTGGGCTTTGAGCCGTAAAACGGCCTCACACCCATCCAAAACAGACCCAGCAGCATTCTCTTCAGCTGACAGCCACACAGAAATGGCCTCACACCCCTCCACCACACAGGTTTTCAAGAACTCCCTCAAGGTTCTGTGAAGCGAAGCTGAAGCCAAGCAATTTGTCGTGCTGCTGCTTGTTGGACTGCCCAGCCAAGTCAGGCAAGTAAGAACTTCATTATCAAGAAACATGGCTTGTCCGCTAGTACTAGCTCTAAATCTTTAGCCTCTTACATTTTACATGAAGGGCGGTTAAAGCAAATTCTTGTGTGCACATCGCAAGCACGCGTTGCGATTGCAACCTTGCCCAAATTCACAGGAGTTGCGCTGCCTGTTCCTTTGGAATCTGCAGCGGGCCACTCAGCAAAAGCGGAAGCGTCACCAACTGATTGCGCGCCTTCCGCGGGTGAAGCCTGCAGCATTCAAGCACTGCGATACACTGCATAGAGGACACGCGCGCCGGGCTGATGCGCCAGGCGACGGTCACGGACTTCGATGTGCGGAGCTTCGCAGACTCCATGTTCGACCCAACCTCGAGGCACTACCTTGGGGTTTCGCCTTTTGGGATTTGAGCGACCTCGTGTCGCACAAGAAAACTATCAGCAGAGTGTTGTTGATAGTGTTGGCTTCGTTGATCTCGTGGCCATGAACTTGCGCGCTGCTGTCCAGGGAAAGTCCGAAAGTAAACCCTAAACCCTAAACCATGGAGCACTCAGGTCGCTCTTCACGTCCTTGGCGGCGCTCTTGGTGGCCCACTCTCCCGATGTTTGAGGAAGCCCCTGAAACCGAAACCTAAGCCCGAAAAACATCAAGCACTCCATACCCTAAGACCTTTATAAACCCTAAAACCTAAACCCAACGTGCTAAACTTTTATCCCCTACACGGACCGGACCCTAAGCTGGGTTACCATCGTCATAAGGAAACCCTAGGATATGTTCTAAAGACCCCTATCATGGAAACTTAAATCAAACTCCCTAACAGGCGTTGTAAACCCTAAACCCCAAACACTAAACCCAAAAGCTTAAACCCTAAACCCCAAGCCGCAAAAAGGACACAAGCCTAAACCCTAAACCCTGAAACCCAAAAGCCTAAACCCAAAAGACACAAAAGACCCAAAAGACCGTAAGCCCTAACCCAAAAAGCCTAAACCCTAAACCCAAACGCCCCCCTAAACCCAAACCCCAAAACCCATAAACCCAAATTCCCAAAACCCTAAACCGGTCAAACTCTCAGCTGCGGCGACCCCCGGGCTGTCGGAAGCAGGGTTTAGGGTTTAGGGTTTAGGGTTTAGGCTGTCGGAAGCAGGCCTGGACGTTGCGGCCGGGTCTGCGACCAGGCAGTCCTCGCGCTAGGGTGGAGAATTTAGGGTTTAGGGGAATTTGGATTTGGGGTTTGGGTGGTTTTGGTTTTAGGGGACTTTGGATTTAGGGTTTAGGGGGTTTGGATTTAGGGGGTTTTGGTTTTAGGGTTTAGGGGGTTCAGGGTTTAGGGGATTTCGGATTTAGGGTTTAGGGGGTTTGGGGGTTTAGGGGGGTTGTTGGATCTAGGGCTTGCGTTGTAAAGCTTTGTTATTTGGCATCCTACAATGCTGCACAGCTAGGCATTGCGAGGTTCAACCGTACAACAAAAAAGCATGGACTTAGGGTTTAGGGTTTATAAGGGCTTAGGGTTTGGGGTTTAGGGTTTAGGTTGTATATATCGGGAAAATGGATGAAACAAGTCTATATACTACACCCATTGAAAGGAATCCATCAAAAAGGAAGCCCCAACGCCTATGACCCTAAACCCTAAACCCTAAACCCTAAACCCTAAACCCTAAACCCTAAACCTATGATGATTCCTAAGGCCGCGAGACCGCGAGATGCGGGCGCCTGCGTTTGAAGCCTCGTCTTGACCTCACGCGGCAAGTTGCTTAAAGGATCAGGGGACTTGGTAGGGTTTAGGGTTTAGGGTTTAGGGTTTAGGGTTTAGGGTTTAGGGTTTAGGGTTTAGGGTTTAGGGTTTGGGACTTAGTAGGGTTAGAACTCAGGTAACTATACTTATAACCCCATTCAAGGGACTTATAACCTTACTTACTAAGTCCCTTGATCCTTTAAGTGCGGGTAACCCTAAACCCTAAACCCTAAACCCTAAACCGAGTCCCTTGATTCTTTAAGTGCGGGTTGCAGGCGCAGGCTTTGGAGTTCACCGCTCGGCGTTTTGGAGATGGCGGGCTCAACGAATGTGAGTGGCGAGGCTCAGGACTGGGGATTTATTAATTTAATGTAGGGTTTAGGGTTTTGGGTTTTGGGTTTAGGGTTTAGGGTTTGGGGTTTGGGGTTTTGGGTTTTGGGTTTTGGGTTTTGGGTTTAGGGTTTAGGGGTAGGGGCCTTGATAATTAGACTAGGGTTTGTGGGGGTATAGTCTACTACAAGTAAAACAAGGAACCCCCAACCTGGTACAGGGAATTATTGAGGCCCCTCTATGAGGTGGATGTCCCTAACCCTAAACCCTAAACCCTAAACCCTAAACCCTAAACCCTAAACCCTAAACCCTAAACCCTAAACCCTAAACCCTAATCCCTTCCTCTTCAAGCACACCGCCGTGTCCGAAGCCGGGCTACTTTCTGTTATCTGAGGATCGTGCGACATCTAGAGGCTGCGTCAGTGCCGATGCGACGGCACCGGATAGTCCCGCTGCGAGGAAATACCTGGAGAGTGATTTCAAGCAGAGGGGGATCAGCAATCGGAGACAAGAGTACACACCCTAAACCCTAAACCCTAAACCCTAAACCCTAAACCCTAAACCCTAAACCCTAAACCAGCACCGCATTCCATGAGCAGCATCTAAAAACACGAAAAGACGGTGCTTCGCTGAAGGCGCAAGCTTCAGAAACAACTGCATTCCTGATGCTGGCACTGAAACGGGATAGTGAAAGGTGAGGGAGCAATGTCTGTGGTAATTATGATGACGGAGCTGATGTTGATGGCGCCGCTGATGATGTTGATGGGCGATGATGTGCTGATGCTGTTGATGCAGATGATGAGGATGATGGCGGTGACGACGGTGACAATGACGATGACGATAACAACGCTGATGATGACGATGACGATAAAGATGACGATGACGACGACGACGACAGCGATTATGACGATGATGGTGATGAGGAAGATGATGAAGAAGAAGATGATGATGCACGTCGTGCGGCTGTGTCGTGAGGTTGCAGGAAGGCTGTGTTCCTAACCGCCGCGGTCTCCCATACTAACAGTGCGACTTGCTGCTTGTTTGCCCAACAGCTGCCAAAACGTCGGGGCTAAGTCCCCAATGCTCAGCTTGAGGACTAAGGCCGTGAACGGGTGAGTGAGTGTACTTGAATAGCTGCGTGTAAATGGGCGTGTACACATGTCAGTGTGTGCATATGTAGGTATGTATGTACACATGTACATGCTAGCGCATATATGCAAATGGACGTATGGATGTACGTATGATGTAAGTCTGTATTTGCTTGTCTACTTATGTATAAAGGTATGTATGTATGGACGTATGTATGTATGTCTGTATGTACTCGTGCATGTCTGCACGTATGCACGCACGTGTTTGTGCGTGCAACTGCGTGTATGTAGGTACGTCCGTATATAACTATAGACACATGACTATATGCGTGTCCACCTAAGCAACCTTGTAAGGCTCAGGGTGGTACATGCTTGCGGTTTACATGTTTGCGTCTGGCACAGAAGCTACTTGCACATAAACACAAGCACACTAAACAAGTACAGATGCATGCAGGCATGTCAATGCATGAGTGCAACTACACGTGCATGAAACGTAGACAAATCACGATTCGTTCTGCCCACAAGCCCCTCTTTAAAGTAAACTAGAGGTGGTGAGTTTAGGGTATATAGGGCTTCTATAAGGCTTCTATAAGGTATATAGACCTTCTGTAAGGCTCCTATAACGGTAACTACCCACCTGAAAATGTCCTACCCGTCCAACCCTGCAACGATGAACTGAAGGCTCTAAAGCAACTCCACCATACCCCCCTAAAAACACCTATCCAATGACAAAAACAAAACTGCGGGCCGGTTTTAACCAACAAGAGTGTTGAATTTGAAGCTCTGGGGGGTTTCGGGAGTATAAAAAAATTCCAAACTCTAAACCCTAAACCCTAAACCCTAAACCCTAAACCCTAAACCCTAAACCCTAAACCCAAGCCCCGTTTAGGTACGAAGGCCCCAAGCCCCCATTTAGCAATGAACGCCCTCTAGAGCGAAGAGCTGAGGACCTTAAAGCCCTTCTACTACAATGCAGCCCCCCCCAAATGTCCCGATTCAGCTCTTATTCTTAGGGTTTAGGGTTTGGGGTTTAGGGTTTAGGGTTTAAGTCTTAAAGACTGCCTTGTAACTAAGAGAAGAACTGGGGGCCCTCACGAGAAAGTATGCTCTAATATACCCCTCAAACACCCGGTACTAAACCCCGATAGTAACCTGGCAGCGCAGAAAAGGCCCCTTTAAAGGAACACTATGTAATCATTATCTAAAGGAACACTATGTAATCATTAAGGCCCCTTAATATAGGGGTCTTAACAATTAGAATAGTGTTTTTGTTTTTTTGGGGGGTGGTTCTTATACTATAATTAATCGTAATAAGGAACCCCCCAAGCCCTGTTCGAATTATCGAGGCCCCCAAAAGCCTAAACCATCATAGTAGCCCTTATGGAACCCTTTGAGGAACCCTTTAAAGGAGCCCCCAATACACTATTCTAATTATTGCGTAATCATTAAGGCCCGTTAGATGAACCGTAAACCCCAAACCCTAAACTGAGAGCTGACCATGGCAGCAGCGATCTGGAATCGTCTGGCCTGCCCCGTTGGACGACTTACGGTTTCGGGGTTTCGGGTATAGGGTTTAGGGACAACAGAAGCCGACTCCATGGACTTGAGGCTTTGCGAGTGATATAGGGGCCTGAATACTCACCGGGGGTTCCTTATTATAGTTATAGTATAAAGGACCCCAAAACCCTGTTCTAAGTAATAAGGCCCCTATGTTGCAGTGTTTGTCTTTGAGTCTCGCGGTGCACCCACCCGAAGATCACCTGCTCACACTCTCGGGAGTTTTGTGTTGGGCAAAGTACTGGGGAAAGTTGTGTTCGTATTGCTTTCGTCACAAATCGATGCAAGGGCATGCTTGCGAGAAGCTTTCATTTCCGCGTGGCTCTAAATGATGATCCCTCAGTCGACTACTGTGAAGATAAGTCACATAGACCCCTGAACACTTAACCCGCCTTCGTTATATTAGGATGACCAGGTAAACATTATCCAATTCTGATGCCTTTCAAAGGTAGCGGGGCCCACACTCATTAACCCACCTTCTTTATGCTTAGGATCCCAAATACCATGCCTTTTAAGGGTAGTGGGGCCCACGTTGATCATTCTAAACCCTAAACCCTAAACCCGCAACCCTAAACCCGAAACCAAAAGCTCCCAAAGGCTGCAACGTGAAAACAACCCGCCGGAGTCCGGAGCCCAGAGGCTCAGAAACAGGAAGCGGTCTGGGCTTCCATATACAAGATCGAACAAAAACCATCGGTATCTACATGCTCTACGTACATACATACATACATACATACATACATACATATATATATATATGTATACATAAAGTTGCATATGCTTGTATGTGTACCTATATATATATATATAATTTGAAGTATGTACCTACCTACCTACCTACCTACCTACCTACCTACCTACCTACGTACCTACCTACCTACCTACCTACCTACCTACCTACTTATCTGTCTGTGTGTCTATGTGTCTATCTGTCTATCTATCTATCTGTCTATCTATCTATCTGTCTATCAATCTAACTATCTATCTATCTATCCATCTATCTATCTATCTATCTATCTATCTATCTCTACTACCTATCGGTATGTGTATAGGTATATGGTGGGCTCGCATCTGTGTATGTATCTGCATGTGCTCTGCACAGGGTCAGAAGGAACCTTAGGGGCGCAAGCGGGAGGGGTTCTATGCACACCAGACGCGCACGCGCGATGTGGGTAGTTCTCTAAATTAGGGTCCCGTTTTAGGGTCCTCATTATAAGGGTGCCGTACTATATTGGGGACCTAAAAAGGGACCCTATTTTTAGAGAGCTACCCATGTGCAGAGCTTACGCCCAAACCACTCAACAGCCGCCGAATGCCCAGAAACCTGCATTCACGCAACGAGGACTACTGCCACCACTACTCCAATGACCACTCTTCAACCATAACACAGAGCATAGGATGCCGCGATTGCACCCGATGGCAAGACCGCAGCATGGTAAGGCAACCGGCATGTTCTCAGCAGGAAGAACATGGCTCCAGAAAGATGAGGGGTGCATTTCATGACATGTAGAGGGGACGTCTGCGGTACGTCGCCGACCAGCTCGTGAGCGCGTGATGCAAGAGTGAAGCTGTCGTGAATGAGGCATGCAGCCGCAGAAGGCAGGAGCTCGAAAACAATGGGTAGTGGGTGTGAGTAAAAGGTATTGGGGTTTCCGAAAATAGGGGACCCTAATATAGTACCCTAAATAATAGGATCCCTATTATAAGGACCCAAAATAAGGTACCCCTAATTTTCTGAAACTCCCAAAGGAACCCGGAGGTCGACCCATGCCAACAACCAGAGTCGCTGCATAAGCTACAAGCAATATTCAGGATTACAAGAACATATGGGT
>CAJNDV010033714.1:2515-12814 GCA_905221635.1 Symbiodinium sp. CCMP2456 | reverse complement strand
CATCCATGGGCCAACCATGATAACTTTCCGACAAACTCCATCCGCTCACGCAGAGCATCCATGGGCCAACCATGATAACGTTCCCACAAGCTCCATCCGTTCACGCAGAGCATCCATGGGCCAACCCTGATAACGTTCCGACAAAACTTCATCCGTTCACACAGAGCATCCATGGGCCAACCGTGATAACGTTCCCACAAACTCCATCCGTTCACGCAGAGCATCCATGGGCCAACCATGATAACTGATAACGTTCCAAAATCACAAACCCGGCCGCGCAGAAACANNCGCATATCATCATAATTTGGACGCCACGTTAAGCCCTGTTAAGAGCCGAAAGTGCCGATCCTACCGTGCTTTTCGCACATTGTTAACAAGCAAACTGGGGCAAACGAGGGCGATGGACCCAAGTTCAAGTCTTCCACCTCAACGACCTTGTTCAGAATTTCTCGCTCCTATCAGGACGACGAAGCTACTGCTGCTACTAGACTCGAGAATACAATTACCAACACAACGGCTACGGCTGCTCTGCAGATGTTTGTTCGTTTTTCTCAATTGGTGATAATGCTGCTGGCGGCGGTTGTGCTGGCCACGAGAACAGCAATTCTGACGATGTTGATGATGTCGATCAGACTGTGAGAGTCACTTGTTACTTCGTCAAGTCTGGCCACATCCCGGTATATACTATAGGGGCCATAATTAAATAATTAGACTAAGGTTTTGGGGCCCATTATACTATAATTAGCCCTAAACCCTAAACCCTAAACCCTAAACAATAAGGAATCCCCAAAACAGTATGAGTAATTATTTAGGCCCCTCTACTGCTCAACCGCAACACCTGGCCATCCTGCCTCACTGAGAGGATCTAACAGGAACGTCGCTCCACCTGCATCCTGAGAACATAGCAGTCTTAACAAGTGGGTTTAGGGTTTAGGGTCTTGGGTTTAGGGTTTAGGGTTTACGGGTTTAAGGTTTTTGGGTTTAGGGTTTACGGTTTAGGGTTTAAGGTTTTGGGCAAAAAGTATAGCTTTCTGACAAGTAGAAGGGTGATTTGGAAAACCAGGGATATTGCGACGAATTATTCAAACCCCTCGAAAGTAGAAGTGCAACAAACGTCTCATCAGGTTCAGGGCTTCAAAGCTCAGTAGGCCGAACTTTCACGGCGTCGCGGTACGACTCCGCAAAGAAAGTTTAGGGTTTAGGGTTTAGGAAAAACAGCACCTTAGAGGAAACATCTGCATTTCGAGCCCTAGATCTGAGTTTAGGGTTGGAGTCTGGTCGGATAACAAAAATCGCAGGCGCTTACAAAGGTTTTACGCAACAGCAAAAGCGAAAGCGCGTAGCTTCCCATGGACGAGAATAGAATTTTCAATAGAAGCACCAACGGCCCGGATTAATATAGGAGCGGGAATTAACGTGGGGGCGGGGGGTATGTATCAGGTTCATCTCGGAGACGATAATCGAAGCGGCATGAGACCTCCCCCAAAGACTAAAAAGCTCAAACGGCTGGCACTGCGAAAACTGTCTTATCGCTGTGTAATCACTATCCGGTCACTATCCACAGCGCAACCCTACTCTACTTGAGACGAGCCTACAGGAACTTCTTTGCATCCCCGAACCTCAGCAGCATTTTCTGTTGTGATCCTAATTTCAAGGGTCTGAAATCTTTTGTGGGTAGTTCTCTGAATTCGGGTCACTTTCAGGGTCCTTGTTACAAGGGTGCCGTACTCCTTATGAAACCGAAAAAGTTGGCCTAATTTCGAGAACTACCCTTTATAGTACCCTTATGGAAACCCTATAGAAGCCTTTTTTGGATCTCTTTAAGGAACCCTAAGCCCTAAACCCTAAGCCCTAAACCCCAAACCCTACACCCCAAGCTCCAAACCCTAAACCCTAAACCCTAAACCCTAAACCCTAAACCCTCTTGCCCCCCCCCCCCTAAGACCAGAAGCCCGATTGCCCGAGCCAAAAAGTTCTGGCTTCCGGGTTTCAGGGTGTAGGGCCTGGGGTTTAGTGTTTAGGGTTTAGGGTTTAGGGTCTAGGGTCTAGGGTTTAGGGTTTAGGGTTTGGGTTTAGGGTTTAGGGTTTGGGGTTCAGGGTTTGGGGTTCAGGGTTTGGGGTTCGGGGTTTAGGGTTTAGGGTGAGCCCAAGAGCCACAAGCTTTAAGACTTGCCCTCAAGATGGATACCGCTTTCTGATCCTGCCTGACAAGTTCGACTACGAAACGCATGCTCCTCATAATTACCTGTATTCGTAGTGCTTCGGTCGTGCTTGAAAATCTCTTCATCAATGCTCCTCTAAATCTGCATGCTTCACCTAGAGCCCTACACCCCCTAAACCCTAAACCCTAAACCCTAAAGCCCTGTTTAGGGTTTAAACCCTAAAGCCCTAAACCCCCAGCCAAAAAGTGGAGTCTCACCCACAACGGACCCCTGATCTCAAGAAGCCCCCATCTAGAGCCCTTGTGCAAAAACTTCAAACCTCCCACAAGACGCAACAGGGGACACTCAATTAGCCCTAAACCTAAGAACCCCCCAGCTCTCGACCTTCTTATAATTATAGTATAGTATACCCCCAAACCCTTTTCCAATTATTAAGGCCCGTCCTTCCCCAAGACGTTGTCCATAAGGCCCGGCAATGCTCCCACAACGCACATGGCCGCGTCGGAAAATAGGACCCAGGGCCAATCGGGTTTCGGTCTTCCGGTTGAAGGCTTTAGGGTAGACGAGGCTTTGGGAATTGAGCTTCGATGCTTTAGGGCCTAGGGGATGATAGGCTTGATTTTTATGGGTCAGCATGCGCATGCCCACCTATCGCAGCACGATGTCTAGGGGGACTGCCGCAGACTCTCCAGTAAAGCGGCTTGACACAACCTCACTAGACTGTAAGAAACTACAAAAAAACTACACCTAACCTATAGCACCAAGATGATGATGAACTGGAGAGTTTGCGGCTTGAAGGCCTCTTGCTTTCAAGGGCCGTCCCGCACACGAACTGTCCCTCGAAGAGCCGGCTCTGGGGCATCCAACAAAAGTAAGTGAGCCAGTCTTTTAGGGTTTAGGGTTTAGGGTTTAGGGTTTGGGGTTTAAATTTTAGGGTTTAGGGTTTAGGGTTCAGGGTTGTTCAGGGTCAATTGCTGCCTTTGTTAAGGAAACCCCAAACCGTATGCCAACTTCCAAACCCCGAGTCCTAAAGCTCGAACTGCCTAAAGCTCGAGCTGTTGTCGATCGTGAAGGGGCTGACACTGTTGGCCCTAAACCCTAAACCCTAAACCCTCAGCACTCAACCCTGAACGCCCTAAACTTTAAATCCTAAACCCTAAAACCCTACACCCTCAACACTCAACCCTAAACGCCCTAAACCCTAAACCCTGAAAACCAGAAGCCTTAGGCGCCAAGGCCTTGCCTCGAAGATTTCCTTTAGGACTGGGCATCCATGCCCCTCATATGGAAGTTTCCGAAAATAAGGGATTACATCATTTAGGGTTTAAGGTTTAGGGTTCAGGGTTTAGGGTTAAGGAGGGGCATATGGGCGTTTCCGAAAATAAGAAGTACTATAATAAGCGTCCTACTATTTAGGGTATTATGTTAGGGTCCCCCTTTTTCGGAAACCCTCATATTCCTCTTTGGCTTTGCGGCTTGGGGCTTACGGCTTTCTTGCTGTCCGGAAGGAACTCGATCAATGTAGGGGCCTTGCCTTAATACTTAGACTAGGGATGTTAAGCTTTTCTGTGCTATAATTAGAATAAGGAGCCCCAAAATAGTATGGGTCAGTGCTAAGGCTGTTCAGGCCCCTACATAACCCCCGACACCTGTCCAACGGATCAGAACCCAGAGAACCTGGCGTTTTCGCCAACAAAGCCAAGAGCCTTCCTTGCTCAGAACTTGCCAAAACAAGATGAAGTGTTTAGAATTCACGATTAGGGTTTAGGGTTTCAGGGATTAGGGTTTAGGGTTTCGGGGATTAGGGTATAGGGTTTCAGGGATAAGGGTTTAGAGTTTCAGGGTTTAGGGTTTCGGGCTTCAGGGTTCAATAGTCAATCGGGGGTTCTCCGGTCTCCCCCGGCTGCAAACCTCATTTCAACACTCCCCATTCGTCCTGCAAGCAAAAACATGAAGCACTGGACCTCAACGGTTTAGGGCTTAGGGTTCTAAGCCCTTTGTATCCCGAAACCCTGCACCCGTAAACCCAAAACCTTGAACCCTAAAGTGGATCCACTAGCCCACGCCCTAAACCCTAAACCCTAAACTTCTAAACCTGAAACCTGACATCCTTCTGTGACAGCTTCAGAAAGTCAAGGACTTCCAGGACTCTACAAGGAACTGACGCATATAAGCAAGTTCACGACCCAGGAGGGAAAACAAAAAGAAGAAAAAAAAAACGACTCCTGCTTCAGAACGCCCTAAACCTGAACCCTGCCTGGCCATCATGTAGGAGCCTTCATCATTTCAATGAGGTTTGGGGGGTATTATTCTTTAGTTATGATAAAGAACCCCCAAAAAATAGTATAGGTAGTTATTTAGGCGCCTATCTTACCTAAGAACATCTCCACACACACCCAAACTTCCCGGGCTGCAGGCCACAAAGCGCAGCACGAGCTGGCGCATGCCCATCATCGTCAGTCAGGATTCGCCCCTGCAAAGCGCTGCCGCTTTTTAGGGTTTAGGGTTGAGGGTAACTGCGTCATAGGTACGGTAACTATACTCAGGATTACCTATAACCCCAACTAAGGCGCTTAGAGCCTAAATCCTCCAAGTAAACCCCTAAACCCTAAACCCTAAACCCTAAACCCTAAAAGCCCTGCTTGGGCCCTTCTAGATCCCCCCTTAAAAGGACCCCTTTAGACCCAAGTCCCCTGATGCTCCAAGTAGACTCAAGGGCCTTCGGACCTCTGGGCTTCGGGGCTTTGAGGGGTCTCTTTGCAATGGACGGAGGAGCATGGCGGCTCCACGGAAGATATGGGTTTAGGGTTTAGGGTTTAGGGTTTAGGGTTTAGGGTTTAGGGTTTAGGAACTCCGTCGAGGGATTTAGGGGTTTAGCGTCTGTAGGGGTTTAGAGTTTTTCGGGGATTGGAGTTTTTGCGGGTTTAGGCTTTAGGGGTTAAGGGTTTAGGGCTGTAGGGGACAATCCATACGCTTCAAGATGCGTGAACGCTAAACCGCTCAACCCCAAACCCCTTAACCTCAGCGCTTGGTTTATTCCCTGGCACGCTCCATACGCTTGGTTCAGGGTCGCAGGTCAGATCTGTCCAGACAAGACTTAACTTCAGAGATGACCTCAATAATTAGAATAGGGTTTCGGGGTATATGATAGCAAAAAGATTGAAATCGGGAACCCTACTCTAGAACCTGAAGAAGCAATTGGGGTGTAAGATCAGGGGGTTTAGCTTCATAGGTGGGCCTTAAGAATGCTAGCAGGGTTCCGGGGTATATGACCCCAACAGTGTGGGGAGTTCCCTAACTTAGGGTCCCCCCAAAATGATACGGCCCCCTTAGAAAAAGGACCCTAGAAGGAGCCCGACTTTAGAGAGCTACCCAAGTATGATACCAAACAGTTTTGGGGTTTGGGGATGCAGGTTCGCGCCAGACGCTTCAGGCCTTGCTAATGCGTGGTTGACTCCTGGACTCCGGCACTGACGTCCCGATTTCCCAAAGCATCCCCCACAACTAAAAGTCGGGTTGTAGCTTTGGGGCCCTTGGAAAGTCCTTGTGCAGAGGTGCCTCTAACAGAACCATACTAGGAAAATAACAAGTTTCCCAAAGTGCCACCTAGTAAAGCCGAGTGGTACAGAACTTGCAGTAGCGTGGCAGCGGTGGCAATATAGGGGCCTTAATATTTACCTATGTATATTATTTTGGGGGGTTCCTTACCATAACTACAGTGTTATATACCCCACAACCCTATTCCAATTGTTAAGGCCCCTATACCCTAAACCCTAAATCCTAAACCCTAATTATTAAGGCCCCTATACTACAGCCTCAGCAGCAGCCAGCTGAAAGCTTCTTCACTTTTTTGTGCCCGGCCTGGGACCCGAAACCCTGAAACCCTTGAGCCGAAGTATTGTAGGGATCTTAATAATTACAATGGGTTTAGGGTTTAGGGTTTCGGTTTAGGGTATTACAATGGGGCTTTGGGGCCCATTATGCTACAAGTACAATCAGGAACACCCGAAAGAGTATTGGTAATTCTTCGGGCCCCCTTTTTTACTGTATATGACCACCAACACAACATGCTCCAAAGCTTCGATCACCGGCCAAAATCCGAAGGTGCCCTTTCCTTGCATCTGAAAGGCCTTGACGTATTCGTAGCTCGTGAACAATGCAATGTGGGCTGGCACACAGCCTGCAGCCAGACTTCTGGATCTGATATACAGGGGCCAGGGTTTGGGGTTTAGGGTTTAGGGTTTAGGGATACCTTGTGGGGTATGTTTGAAAGGTTCAGTCAGTGGTCACTTTGTTGGTGGGTTCTGGGTCAAGACCCTAAACCCTAAACCCCTAACCCCTAAACCTCTAAACCCTAAACCCTAAACCCCTTAACCTCTAAACCCTAAACCACTAACCCCTATGGCGGGTCAAGACCCCGAGCTCCCTGAAAGGAAACCCCATTGCAGTGGTCCAGGGTTTACCGTAACCACACACAAAAACCTACCTCTTTAAGGATGTGTATAAAGAGATCATAAGCAAGAACCCTAGAAAGGTAGGTTCTTTAGGGTTCAGGGTTTAGGGCTCAAGCTCATCTGCTACAAACCTGAAAGGACAATTATGACAGTGAACATAGACCCCAAACGGTGGGAAAAGCATCTGGCAGTTCAATCGACACAGACCCAATTGCTACTCAAGGAGCATGCCACTTCAACCCTAAACCCTAAACTCTAAACCCTAAACCCTTAAAAAAAAAAAACTCCGAACACGACACCCCTGGGTCCAAAACGGGCACCACAGGTGCACAGGATCACGACCCGGGCCCAGTAATGTAGGGACTTTCATCATTAGAATAAGGTAGGGTTTAGGGTTTAGGGCTTAGGGTTTAGGGTTTACTATAATTATACAAAGGAACCCCCAAAACAATATAGGTAAAATTTCGGGCCCCTACATTACACGCCAGGCACTCCGGGAAGCACGAGTCACACTCACAGCACCGTGGCGGGAGCACAGTTTTTGGTCGGGCGGACATGCGTTGAACTGTGGTGAGAAAACGATAATCCGCACAGGCCGCTGTGGCGGCTTCGGCCAGCTCCTACGCCCCCTAAGAACGGTAGCACACCGCGGAGCCAAGAGGACACGAAAAGTGAGTGACTGTATTGACTTCGAGCAATATGAAGGTCAAGATAGTGGAATTCACCAGACACCACGAAAAACCTTAAGATACTAGAGAATACTAGAAAAAAACCTTAAGATAATAGAGAATACTAGAAACACGGAGATTTAACGACACCATTCCAAACCTGTTTCGAAGAAATTAGAAAACGGAAGATCTCCGCACAAGCAGCTGCAATCGGTGTTTTCGTACGAGCTGAGGTTTAGGGACCCTCAACCCGAAACCCTAAACCCTCAACCCTAAACCTTAAAACCCCTAAACCCTAAACCCTTAAACCCTAAACCCTAACCTTAAACCCTAAACCCTAAACCCCTAAACCCTTAAACCCTAAACCCCCAAACCCTAACCTTAAACCCTAAACCCCTAAACCCTAAACCCCTAAACCTTAAACCCTAAACCCTAAACCCCAAACCCTTAAACCCCAAACCCCCAAACCCTGCTGCGGCCTATGACGATGGAAGAAGCGCCGCGCATGAAACCGCGACCTCCGCTCTCCTGCCGCGCTTGCGCTTGGAGGGGCCGTCATACTAGGGGTTGAGGGTTTAGGGGTTTAGGGTTTAGGGTTGAGGGTTGAGGGTTTAAGGTTTTGGGGGTTTAGGCTTTAGGGTTTAGGGTTTAGGGCTTTGGGGGTTTAGGGCTTTAGCTAGGGTTTTAGGGTTTAGGGTTTAGGGGTTTAGGGTTTAGGGTTACTTGGAGGATCTGGGCACTTGGTAAGAGGAACTACTGTTGATGATACAAATCCAGTGGCCTTCATAATTAGAATAGGGTTTTGGGGTATACTATACTATAGTTACACTAAGGAAGCCCCAGGATGGTATAGGTGACTATAAAGGCCCCTATATTACTTGGAGGATCTGGGGACTTGGTAAGAGGAATTACTGCTGATGAAAAAATCCAGGGGACTACAGTTATACTAAGGAACCCCAAAAATACTGCTGATGATATAAATCCTGCGTTACCTTAATGACCTTAAACTATGGGAGTTGTGGTATATTCCTTACTATGGGTAATGCCGGACTTAGATCACCAACCGTAGGGCTTTTTATGATGCTTCTACAAGAGGTCTAGGGGACTTAGTTTGTGAGGTTGTAAGTACCTTAAACTTTTGTTAAAAGTAGCTTATGACCCTAAACCCTAAACCCTAAACCTTAATTATGATTAAGCCTGGTGACTAAGGTCCCTCCTGTAAGTCGGGGTCGACACTTCCAGGTGCCAGACTTGGGGTCGTGCTCGAAAAGCTTAGTTTGGAACCAGAGGAACTCCAGGCTAAAGAACTCTGTAAGAGAAGCCCTAGACCCTAAACCCTAAACCCCTAAACCCCTAAACCCTAAACCCTAAACCCCTAAACCCCTAAACCCTAAACCCTAAACCCTTCAAATGCTAGGCTTTTGAGCCAGCCATGGGTTGAAGTCGTCTGTACTCGAACCCTCTTTTTCATGGAGCGATAAGGACAGTATGCGACAGTATGCGCAAAGGGTTTTCTAAGGGAGCGATATTGGAGCCAATGTGGAAGCCTCAATATTAAGATACTATGAACCCTGCAAGGGGACAGCATGTACGAACGGTTCAGATCCCTTAGATCCTGAACCCTAAACCCCAATAAGTATGGTACTTAACTAGGCTTCCATAGTAACCCTAAGCCTCATGATGTTGGCGATTCTTTGGGCTTCTATAGTAACCCTGAACCCTAATCATATTGGTAGTTATTTAGGCTTCTATAGTAACCCCTAGGCCCTACGATCGACTTACTAGACTACTCCGGGGTTCTTGTTAAGGGGATTAATTTAAGTTACCATAACAGGGGTCTATAGCAAATAATATGGTTTATTTAGTATGGTAACTTTAATTGAATCCATTGACAAGAACCCAGAGTCTTGCACGCTTCTTTCCAAACCCAAACCCCGGTTTAAACCCATAATACCCGAAACCCTAAACCCCAAACCCTCAATCCTAAACCCTAAACCCTAAACCCGAAACCCTAAACCCCAAACCCTCAAGGGATCCCTAACCCCGCAATATCCAAAACCCAGACTCGCCCTTGAAGATCTCATCTTCCTGGTTCCCAAGCCCCCCCAGAATCCCAGGGCTTCAGGGCCTTTGGGGTTTAGGGGTTCAGGGTTTGGGGCTTGGGGGTTTTAGGGTTGAGGGTGTAGGGTTGAGGCTTAAGGGGTTTAGGGTTTAGGGTCTGGGAGTTTAGGGTTTGGGGGTTTACGGTTTAGGGTTTGGGGTTTTAGGGTTTTGGGTGTAGGGGTGCAGAAAGGCTGGGAAGCTTCTTTGTGATGCTAGGTTGCGCTTCGACTGCGTGGCTACCTCACAGAGCGCGACTTCCCGGGGCCTGAGCGTTGCCGGTTCCGGTAGCTACTATTCAATAAACCCCGTTTTCTCAAAAAGAGCCTGAAGATTGAAGGATCCGGAATAGAAGCCTCCAACGGCAGGGCGGCGATCAGTCCGTTGCTACTGAGAAACGGGCGCGTGAATAGGGTTTAGGGTTTAGGTTTAGGGGTTAGGGGTTTAGGGTTTCGGGTTTAGGGTTTAGGTTTACCATCGTGTGAGAAACGAGTCAGCGTCAAAACCCGTGCTCCCAACCCCCGCTCTCCGCGACGATGGTCTGAATGACACTGGAGAGGGTGCGTGCGCCACCCGGCCGCAGCGCCTGGGCTTTTTTCTGAGGGTAGGAGTTAAAAATCTAGATCACTTTTAAGGTTCCTTTGGCAACTTTCAAAATTACCAATACTGTTCCTTCTTAAATTCAAAGTAGAATATACCCCTCCAAGCCCGTATTCATATGATGAAGGTCGTGTCTTCATGGTTGTACAATCTAATGTAGGGGCCTTAATGATTACTGTAGAATAGGGTTTTGGGGTATGTTATACTACAATCATAATAAGGAGCCCCCAAAATAGTATTGGTAACTAGTAAGGCCCCTATATTATGTCTATGTCGCCACGTCCCCCTAAACCCTAAACCCTGAACCCTGACGTC
>CAJNDV010033713.1:20904-32180 GCA_905221635.1 Symbiodinium sp. CCMP2456 | reverse complement strand
CCCACCTGTAGTTTCCTTTAATTTGCCGAAGGGGGACCCAGGGCTACGATGCTGCGGTTGCTCTGTTGAAGGTATCCTACCATGCAGAGTCGTAGCTCTGTACTCGACAGGGGACTCCAAAATCTGAACCCGCAAGCACCGTGAACCCCAAACATGAAATCTCGAAGACCCTATCTCCGGTGACCCCCCTCCCACCTCCCCGAGTCCTAATTACCCCGGAAGAAGACCTTGAACCAACATCGACAAGCATAAAATCCTAACCGTGAAATGCCAAGCCCCAAACCCTGAAACTCAAGTCCCCAGCCCTGAGCCTTGAACTCTATTAGATCTCGGTCTCGATGCGAGGTGAATCCGTCTCCAGCCCTGCCATGGCACCCTGGCTTGGTTTCGGGTTGCTTTGGCTAGAAATGCGCAGTTCTCTGAATTAGGGTCCCCTTGCAGGGTCCTCTGTATAAGGGTGCCGTCTTATCTTTGTGACCTAAAAAGGGACCTTACCCTAGAGACTGACGCAAATGAAAGGCGTAGAGGGATGAATGTCGCACAACCAAGAGCCTCTGACGCCATCAAGCCTTGCGCCCGTAAACCTCACACAGTCATCAAACTCTCGAAGCCGTCAATCGGAGCAGTCCACACAAGCATCTGCCAATTTCCTCGCAGCCCCAACAGCGAACCATGCCACCCTCCCAGCAAGCCTGAAGGCCCGAAACCTCAGAGCCCTCATTGATGGAGCTCATGCCAGCAAAGAGGTCGCAGTACCTGCTGGCACATTGGTGGTCGATGTGGATTGTGGCGGGACCGAACTGTTCTTGAGCTTGGCAGACACAAGCCGCCTTTGAGTACCCGATATGCATGTGACATAGCGACGAAGCGAAGGATCTTCTGAGGTTCTTTATGCTCATGCCTCGAATCTGAGATGCATCTTGTAGCCTCAGCGAGACAAACTGCTTAAGGCAGCCAAATTCCGACCCTTTACCATACATATACCTTCAGCTTGAGGTTTTGAAGCCTGAAAACCCTGGACACCGCGAGGAAAATGAAGCCAAGGATCCTCAGCTCCGAACCCAACCTAAACAAAACCACCACATCTTAAATTTCACTAAATCCCAGTGAAAAAACTCAGGTCGCCAGCCTGAAACCCGAGACCAGGAATCCGAACATGTGAAGGACCCACACTCTCCTCCTCACGGACGACTTGCGCGTCCTGGGCTGTGGAGGCAATGAGAAGGCCTGCCCTTGGTTTCAAAGGCGAGGTGAAGCCTTTAGGCCAGCTTGGCTAATCTGTTGCCAAGTATCTTGGGCCTACGAGATAGAAGAGTGATAGAGTTATGCAAGCATCTTCGATATGGTCCCGACACGCATCATCATCGCAGGTAATTTGGGTGCAAGACTTGGGGTGCACGGTTGAGGGCTGGGATGTCGAAGGTTTCATGACCGGCTGCGAGATTCATCATGTGATCTATTGCTTCTGCAACAACTAATCCCCAGGGCTCCAAGTATACAAATAGTACCTACTTTGGGGTCTAAAGCCTGCAAATAGTACCTACTTGGGGCTATTTGGAGCCCCAGGGAATGAGTTGGAGCAACCTGAAGAACAGCTAGCAATCCTGATGGAGTGAGCCAGAAAAGTCATCTCCTAGATTCTTGGCCTACCGATGGAGGGTCCCAAGGGGCGGTGCGTCTTGGGCTGTCTTGCAAGAACGTAGCCAGGCTTGGTGACGTATGGATGCAGTCTCAGGATGATGTGCCCTGAAATGGATCTCTCATGTGCTATAAGTTGAATTATAAAGTCCTAAAGCATCAACCCCAAAAGTCGGACGGCCATGACGTGCTGGAGATCCCAATGTCTTCAATCCGTACGGAGTCTCATGCAGCCGAACTGCAGGCGGCGGATTCTGACATTTCAGGCGTCCAGCTTCCCAGAGATCTTCAACAGAAGCCCCAGCGTCACGGACGCAGCCTTTGCCGGAGATCCACTCTGCCGGCTAGATGCATCAAGACGAGGGAGAGTTGTCCAGAGGGTTCTGCAAGAAAGCCGTCAAATATTCTCGCCGTCGGTATCAGGCGAACACACAGAACTGCCGCATGGGCTCTGTGTAAATGGACAAAGACGGGGGAGGCATCAACGCGAGTTTGATTGGTTAGTCAAGGGAAGGCGCGTGGAGTGTAAAAGCACCCGTCTTGCCTGGCAGAATTCGCAACGATTCTGGAGGGCCAAATGGCAGGCCATTAAGTTTGCCTCTGTGACCAGTGGAAGGAAGTGTCCGTTCGATGATTTGATTTTGGTGCTGCATACACCATTCAGACTTGATATCATGCTGCACGACCTGAGAGCTGGTATTTCCCACCGTGGTCTGGCCACGGCAGCCTTGGGACAAGATGTCTGCTGCGGAGCCAGCGTGGGAACGCTTGATGTCGAGGCAGCTCGGCAGCAAATCGTTAATAAACTATCTCTTTTCCCCAATGCCTGCCGCCACATTGCATCCTGGAGAACTGATGCAGATCCCGTAAGATGTGCTGTCGAGGAAGAGCTTGTCCAAACCAGCTATTTGCGTTCATGGGACTCTTACGAGACTGCCCCCTTCGCAGAATTATCCGGGCCTTCGCGTGGCTTCCGGCTGCATGAGTTAGCCTACAAGATTGACCAGATGCTGCATCCAAAAAGCATTTTCACCGTCGGTGCAGGAGCGGACGCGTTGATTGGGGAGCGGATGTTGCAAAGACGAGGAACAGTAAGAACCAGTTCGGACTGGTGTCGGGATGACCACAGAGTTGAGTTCAAAAGCTCAAAGGTGCATTGGAATCATCATGACCAGCAATGGAAATTACGTTTTTCGCACGTGAAGGATGCCAAGCATACACTGAACGCCGTTTCGGCTTTTGACGAGCTCCTCCTCGGCATATACAGCCCGTCCGCGTTTTACTTAGTCCGGCATGCTGGCAACTTTGCAAAAATGAGTGCTGGCCAAGCAACTTGTTTCCGCGGATGTGCAATCGAAGTGTCAAGTCCCACAAATGTTGATGACATGTCTGTAGCTCTGGACTGTTTGCTGACAAAGTTCCACTCAGCGGGTTGTCAGGTCCTTGCACGGGTGGAGTGGTGATTTTGGCTTGCGTTGACGCGACTTTTGACAGCTGGCAAAAAGCTGTTTTGCATGGCACGCCGATGCTTGCGAGACAGACACATTGACTCGGTGCTGCTTTCCGCGATGATGTGTCAACAGTGACATTCATCCCAAAACCACGGCGCAGTCCCAAGTATCAATCTTCCCTCTTCTCTTCAGCAGCGCTAGCCAGGCTGCTCTACATTGACTCTACATGCGTGTATGTTCATGCCCCAACATCTACTCTAAACCCAACCAGCAGATCGCCTTGTACCCGGCCAATCTGACGTCCCGTTGGTTACGTACCTGACCAAGCACACCCTTCTTTGTCAAGAGATAATAGACTTCAAATCTCCAACCGGTAAATGCCAAGCCCGAAACACCCAGGAGTGGACAACTTTGAGACATCCACATAGCCACTACTCCTCAAGCCCGAAGAGCCTCAAGAGAGCACTGACCCCGCACTTGAAACCCCTAAACCTTCAACCCCAAACTCAAAACCCGAATTGCTACTCACCCCCTACACCCAAAGCCCCGAAACCTTCGTCCTTAAGCACTAAACCCTAAACCGCCCTAAACCCTAAGCCCTAAACTAAACCCTAAACCCTAAACCTCGACACACCATCCCAGGGGCAGCTGGGCCTTGGCTCTAAGAGAGATCGCTTGGCCTGGGGACTTGGTTAATTGGTCGGGGCTGGTCTGGAGGGTGTTTCCGGGTTTTGAGTTTTGGCTTCAGGGGTTTAGGGTTTGGGGTTTATTTAGGGTGGGTTTTGAGTTTTGGCTTTAGGGGTTTAGCGTTTAGGGTTTAGGGTAGGTTTTGAAATTTTGGCCGAGCCTGTAAACTAGGGTTTAGGGTTTAGGGTTTAGGGTTTCGGCAGAGCGAAGCTGAACTAGATACTTTCCATTCAGGGTTGCTTTGCCGGGTCGCTGCGTCCAGACCCAATTGGGGTTTTGAAGTTTGTGACTTCGGCAAGTCGGGTGTCGGAGTTTGGTTTGAAGGAGTTCTTGGGGTCAACGGTAGATGCGTTGCTAGGGTGAGGTTTGGGGTGTTGGTGCTTTCGTGATTGTGGTTTGGCAGCCTTCTGAGACTTCAGGTGTCGATCTCGATGTGTACCTCAGACAATCCAGCCCCAAATCCGGGGGATGTCTCTCTATACCTTAGGACCTTGAACTGCCACACAGCCACGTGGCCTCCGGCCCCAAGAGCTGTGCAGCCCCAGAAGTGTCAACTCCCCAGCGCCAGCCTTTGTCAGGTTCCCGAGCCGGTCGTCCTTCACCCGACGCGGCCCTCACGTGCCGACCGCCAGGGCCTTCAGAATCTGTTGGCAAGAGCCAGTCAGCAGAGCAACACAGCACTTCGCAGTCTGCAATGCTGCAGTAAGCAGTACCGGGGTTCTTCGTCGCTGTCTCGTTAGTTATTTATCGTCATCGTTATTGTCGTTAGCAGCAAACAACATCACCATCACCTTCGTGATCATCGTGACCAACTTTGACATATCCATGAATTTCGGTACATTCCATCGTCGCGAGCTCTAAGATGAATAATATTTCTTTCAATACCGCGACTCCAGCAATGTTGTAGTAGTCCGTCCCTTAGCTAACCTGACCAGAGGCTATTCTGAGCTTGGCCTGTTTATCGAACCTGATATCTACGGAGTCGGTGATTGTTGCATGTGTCATGCATCCATCTGTGTCCGCCTCGGCAGGTGTCTCTGCTCGCTGAGTTTGTGTATTGCTCTGTCGCTCTGTCTCTTTGTCGGCGCATCCGCCCGCGAATTTCTGCTGATTGTTGTTTGCCTGCATGCCAACCTAAGCCAAGCTCGGCATTCAATGACACTTGTTGCAACCTCAGGGCTCGACAGGTTTGTCAACATTCCTTTGCGATCGATGTGGCCGGCATAGACGGCACACCTTTTAGGAACACATGCTTCCACGAAGGAAGCCGCCCTAAACCCTAAACCCTAAACTAAGCACTGAGGCATTAGCTGCGGTTTCAGCCACTCGGTGGTGCTTTGGCACGGAAGCGTTTGGGCAGCGACCCCAGTGACCGATCACAGACTTGTAGCATGCCCACTGTTTCTGAACTGTTCCTCCGGTGTCTTCAACTTGACCCCAGGTGAAGGGTTTAGCTTATGTTTAGAGTTTATCCCTAAAGCTAAACATCTAAGCCCCACAGGTTTAGGACTGACCCTAAGCGCTACACTCTAAATCCTACAGCTTAAACCACGGTTCAGTTGTAGTGTCGGTTAGTCTTCAGGGGAGTATCATTCTCATGTGTTAGTATTTTCCTAGATTGCTATCATCTTTATCTTAAGCTGCACATGATCTGAACCAGGTTCTTGGCGGCCAGGCGCCGAAGGATGTAGGAGAGGCTGGGCATTGGCGTATTGTGTATGTGCTCTTCCCTGATTTCCAGATGTTCTATCCGTTCAAAGGGCTTTGCTAAACCCTGAACCCTAAACCCTAAACCCTAAACCCTCAACCCTAAACCCTCAACCCTAAACCCTAAACCTTAACCTTTGGGTTTGTGAACATTCTGCATTGGGCTGTAGGACTCGGAAGGGAAGACCCGGTCAGGGCCACAGGGCCGACTTCTCCGGGGTTCTTGTTTCGTGAGGCTGATTTTTGGCGAGGATGGTTTCTGGCCTAGGGCTGAAGCCAGGGATGCTGGATAGGAATCAGCAAGTTTGGAGGAGCACTCTTCAATCCTAAGCCAGAAAGCTCTATAAACCCTAGGCCCTAAGGCTAATCCCTAAGAGCCTAACCCCTAGATACCCTAAACGCATGAAGCACGGAACTTGGAACATCACGACGCTGCAAGCGACTGCGACGCCAGGCCTTGCGACCCCGGTTCGGCCCTGTTCCTCGCAGACTCCGAGGGCCTTTGGAGAGGCTTGGGCTCGCACTTCCTTTAGGATCCGTTAGGGTTTTAGGGTTGTTTAGGGCTATCAGGGTTAAGGGTGAACCCTAAACCTATGTAGGGTTCGGTTTCGAAGTTTCCTGAGGTATGTAAGGTTGTAGATTCCGAGCTATGCCTTAATGTAGACTCCAGATGAGTACCGATGATACTCCAAGTCTTGTTGAGCGCTCAGACTGGAATTGGGGCATATCTGTCTTGCTAGATGGCAGTTTCAGAAGAACAAGAGTATCTTCCTTCTAAGTCTCTATGCAGCAAGACCACTACACAGACCAGCAAGAGGGCCCCGCGCCGCGCGCGACCGGGGCTACCAGACCTGACCAAAGCTTTGATTCGTTAGCTGCTGTGCTCAAGCGCATTCAAGCACAAGAGGGCAGAGCGCAGCTGCCTCGTGTCTTGGCCGGAAGTCCCTTGTTCGGAGGTTGCATGAAACTCCTACTGCTTCTTTTACAGGAGTTTGAATAAGTTGCCATGCTAAGGAAACCCCATCATTTTCTACAAACCCCTATTAATTGTGGTGACTTAAGTTAAGTTCCTTAACAGGAACCAAGACTAACCTTACACCCTGGCTTGGAACCCCATAAGCCTTAGGGAGAGACCCCACTTGCGGGGACCATCTAAGCCTACTGGATCCAAGTGCGACCATGCGCATCAAATGCCAAGAGTTGTTACTTGGGGTGCTGAGCTGGGGCCCAAACGACAAGGGTTGTTCAGATGCTTCGTGATTGACATTGAGCATCGATGTTTGTGCGCCGTTGAACTGTTCAGTGAAGTCAATGTGTCTTGCCTCAACCGGATTGGGGTTCAAACTGTTCAATGGAAGTGTTTGGGGCACCGCCGCTGAGGATAGTTCTACAGTCATCCTGACAAGCCCCACAGCCTACAGCGGCAAACGCCGTCCATTCGGCACCCTGATTATCTGCTCCACTCCACGCAACACCCGATCATTCGGCCCTACATCCTAAGCGCAGAGCCCAAACCGTCAATCCTATCCCTGAAGCCCCGAATTATCGATGAGCCGGCCCTCAACCTTAAACCCGAACCCTAACCCGACAACCCTCGCCCTGAACTCCTGAAGCCCCGAAGTATCAGCTGAGGCGGCTGGATGAAGCAGCACTCGGTCGTGCTCGGCGCCTTCTTGCTCTTCCAGACCGCCACTGCAAGACTCATGGAGGTGGTGGCCCGGACCTAATTGAGGATCCTTTGAGGGAGGTGTAGGGATTCTTATAAAGGGGGCTTTATCATGGGTGTAAAGGAGGTGGCACCTTGGCGTGGCCGTAATTGGTCCCAACAGCTGGGTACTTGGGTTTAGGATATGTAGTTCAGCATTTGGGAGAGTATGTAATTATGTAGGTTATCGGTTAGATTTTCAAGGGTTTTGGGTTTAGGGCACGGGCTGGCTCACAAACCCCAAAGACCACAACCTCTGAGCCTTTGAACCTCCAAGAAGCTAGAACTCTACACGGTTTGGGCTCTTGCATACAGGATTCAGGTGGGCCCAACCGGTCAAGGCACATTCGTTAAGGGAGTCCTATCCGATTCCCTTAAACGGACACGCCTTCCGCTGCGAGGGCCTTCGGTTCAAGTCTGTTAAAACCAGGCTGTACCTATGTTCTCCATTGCAGTTCCCTAAGGATCCTATAAGGAACTGCAGTGGAGACTACAGGTAGTTCAGGGTTGCGAGTTCGGGGGTTAGCAGCCTGGGGCTTGGAGGCCCAAGGGTTTGGGGGTCCAGGGCTTTAAGGGTTTGGGGTGTAGGGATTTACAGGTTTAGAATTTAGGTTGTAGGGATTTGGGGACTTTGGGGTTTAAGGGGGATTTAGGGTTGAAGGTTCAAGGGTGCAGGGCCCGCAGCAGCTCAGGAACTCGGACGCGTGCACATGACCGTTAAGGTGGGTGAGGACAAGGTCCTCTACAAGCCCAAGGTGGGCCCTAAACCCTAAACCTTAAACCCTAAACCTTAAACCCTAAACCTTAAACCTTAAACCCTAAACCCTAAACCCTAAACCTTAAACCCTGAAACCCTAAGCCCTAAACCCTGGGTCTGGGGGCTTTGAGGGGAAGAGCTCTGCGCTTTCCGACCTGGTTCGAAGATTTCGGCAACTCAAACCCTAAACCCTAAACCCTAAATCCTAAACCCTAAACCCTAAACCTCCCAAACGATCCGAATCCCAAGCTACACCTTCGATTCTAGATCTCGCAGACTCAGACAGTCTTCCCAGGGCAAGGGGCCTAAATAATTAGATACGTACAGTATAACATACCTATTCTAAGTAAAACGGCCAACCCCTAAACCAATGTAAATTTCGCTCCCCTGACAGGAGGGAGTCATGTCAGCATCCTACCCGGTCTACGAGTTCGATCGCCAAGAGTGGGACAAGGCTGTGGGCCATGCCGTTGACGGCACCGTGGGCGCCTGAGTTCCTGCGACTTTGGGGTGTTTAGGGTTAAGGGTTTAGGGTTCAAGATTTGGGGTTTAAGGTTCAAGATTTGGGGTTTAGGGTTTACGGTTCAAGATGTGAGGTTTAGGGTTTAGGGTTAGAGATTTGGGGTTTAGGTTTTAGGATTGAGAGTTTGGGAAGTGTGGCTGGGCCATGGGGGACTATGATCAACAATCTTTCATGCAAGAGGCTTGGCACTCCTGAAGTGTGTGTTGAACAGGCATTCTGCTACTACGCTTCCTTTCTGAAGTTTACGTTTAGCATTTAAAGACCCTGCGCTGTCGGGCTGTCACTGCGAGGGTGGCCCTCAGATTCGAAGGAACAGCTCGCGTAACTTTGCCTCACAAGCAGGTTTAATCATTGCCTATACTATTTTGGGGTTCCATGTTATAATTACAGTATAATATACCCCAAAACCCTGTTCTAGTATTAAAGGCCCCTATATTAGGAGATTGAGTGTAAATTTCTAAAGCTTAGGCTGAATGTCTGGGGTTAAAGCTGACGGTTTGGCGGTCGAGGTTCGACTTTCGGGCTCATAGCTAGATGAACAGTCCTTCGGCTGTCCTTGACCTGTGGAAAGTCCTTCGCAAGGTCATCGCGTATGAAGAGCTGGCGAGCTCCACGTCCACTTCGAAGGTTGATGACAGCCTTCCTCATCCAGAGGGCGGCTTCAAGCATCCATACTACAAGCGCGCAGCTCAGTCGATCCCGGCTCACATGACAAGTCGGAGCTGACAGAACATGTTGCGAACTTTAGCCGGCGAGAGAAAGCTACAATCCTTGGAGTGGAAAACGTTGGGTAAAGGGTTGCAGGCTTTCGAGCTTTTGACACTTGCAGCTGGGGTGTTCTGTGAGGTGCCACATCACGAAGGTTACCAAGCCGGACCTGTCAAAGACCAAGAAGGGCTGACGCCGCGCACAAGTCCGGTGTTCAAATGCCGACAGAATCCGAAGTATGCGATCTGTCTGTCCACCTGTCTACCCCGTTCAGGATTGTATGATGCATCGGCTTTGGTTTGGAGGTTCGTCGTGCAGCAAACATACTTGGATCTTGTAGTTAAGGTCTCTGAGATTTCACCACGAACTGCAATGTATGGATGCACATCCGTGTGAAAAATGAAGCAAAGCTCTTGCTTTCACCTCGTGGCTTATAGATCCCTGTAGATCCCTAAACCCCATGGCCAGAAGAAACCCATCGAGTCCGATCGTACGGTTTACAGTTTAGGTTCAGGGATTTTGAGATTTGGAGGTAGCAGAGAGCGTTTTAGGGTTGACGCTCGAGGCTTGAATGCTCAATGGCCCAGATTTCTCAGAGTTCTTGTGTTGAGAGAATTGGAAACTCTCCACCAGCTTGTGGTGTGTGCTGTCTTCCAATGCCCAAGGGCAGTTTTCGGACCGGAAGCTCTCAGAGTTTATGTTCGATCGTACAAGACAGACCTCATTGTATCGAGCCTCCCAGTTCGGACCCCTGCTGACCCGACGATGCATGCGTTTGCAAGCAAAGTCACACAGCCCCATGAAGAGCTCCCGCTGTTCCGTTTGACGCAGGCTGCACGTCACCGACGTCGGAGCTGCGCAGTGATTGCAGATTGCTACGGTTTGGGGTCTACGGCTGTATGGTCGTGGGATGTGCAGAACTGCGGAGCCCAAAACCTTCAAGCATAATTTAATCATATAGGAGCCTTACGAAGTGTTCGAATAAAGTTTTTGGGGCATGGTATGCTGTACATGCGATGCTGCAAGGCAGAACCCTAAGGAGTAGAGTATAGTATTACCAGTGCCATGTAGTTGGGCTTCTCCATTGAGGGCCTTCGTGCTTGATGCAGCGCTATCTTAGGGCACAGTGACTAAGCGAAGTTTTCAAGAGTGGTTACTCTTCGAGCTGTTTTGTTTTTAGGCGCTAGAGACTCCAATTCTCCTGAGTGGGTTTGCAATGATCTTTACGCTTGACGGCGGTCGAGAACCGAAGTGAACCGAACACAACACACTGCATGCTGTTTCGCTTCAAGATTAAGGCCAGTAGCAATCCAATTCTGCATGAAACCTATTTAGGAAAAAGGGTTCGGTTCAGGGTCTCGTCCCCGACATCTGTCGCCCGCTGGATGGCTCTGCCGATTTTCGTGGCACCAAGCAGAGCCAGCTATTGGCAATCAATCTCGTTGCAATTCCTTAACCCCCTAAACCCTAGGCCCTAGACCCTAAACCCATGAACACCTGTTGCGGGACTTTGACAGTCACGACATCGAGCCAACACCCATCGTCGCAGGAGCCGGCGGCGGTCACGGACTGTGCGTCTCTGCCGACGTTGGCTTCTTAGCCCTTGTGCAGTCTCACAGGGTGGGGGGCTTGCGGGAATCACAATTAGGGTTTAGGGTTTGGGGTTTAGGGGTTTAGGGTTTAGGGTTTAGGGTTTGGGGGGCTTGCGGGAATCGCATTTGTTTGTTTAATTATGGGTGTTGATCAACAAAAAGGGCGGCATCAAAGGTCACATGGTGGAGGCCTTCTGTTTTAGGCTTCTGCTTTAGTTTTGCAGTTGACATGTTTGGGATAGACGAGACACTCGGTTTCGACTCTTCATGGCACAAGGAACTCGAACTACATCATCCAACAACAGCGCTGAAACCCCTAAACCCCAAACTAAACGCCAATGTCAAGCCCGAAGCCAGAGCCCCTCGAACAAATCCAGTGCTAAACTCGATCTACTATGATCCGACGCCTCGGACCCCCTTCTACTAACCCTAAACCCCAAACTCTGCGACACCTCAAAAGCCCCAAACCAACAACCCCTTCAACCCCGAATCCTAAACCCTCAAAAAG
>CAJNDV010033713.1:0-11263 GCA_905221635.1 Symbiodinium sp. CCMP2456 | reverse complement strand
TTAGGGCTTAGGGTTTAGGGAGCTTTGCCAACCTTTACTTCTTTTTTGAACCCTAAAGCCAACAAACCGAGCTGCAAACCGCAGAAAGCTTCAATCGCTTTGCGCAGGCTTCCAGCGATGCTCTGGTCAGGCCAAATCCTAACTAAACCCTAAGCCCTATATAAACCCTAAACCCATGCATGCAGGGCCCGAAATCCCCAACCCGAAACAACACCCTAAACTTGTGCGGAAATCCTGACAGGAACAGGTTATTCAGGGCTTTTCGGCTTCATGGCTTCGGGTACAGTTTCCGGGTAGACGGATTTGTTGGGGTGTTGGGTTGAGGGGTTTGGATTGGGGTTGAGGAGTAGGGTTTAGTCTTTAGGGTTTAGGGCTTCAGAAATGCATCGATTCGGGAGTCTGAGAGTATTGCAACCGCCACTCCCCAGCATCTGATGCGAGGCTCCAAAACGGACAAGACCTCTCAGTGTCCATGGAAGAGGGGTCGGGCCCCTAGTCTCTTCTTGCATAGGAAATGCAGCGGCGGCCTACTATACCCGTAGTCTTCATTGTAATTCCGTTTGGGGTTTAACCAATTATATATTGAGGATCCCATAAGGTAGCCCGGAACAGGAACTACGATGGAGACTGTAGGTAGTCCCTGGATAAGTTTGCTACAAGATACAACCCCTAATTTTTCTCAGTTTGCAATGAAAGCTCGGCTGAAACATGCACATTCTTGAAGACGAGACACCCTAAACCCTACACCCTAAACCCTAACCCCTACACCCTAAACCATAAACCCTACACCCTAAACCCTAAACCATAAACCCTACACCCTAAACCCTAAACCCTGAACCCTACACCCTAAACCCTAAACCCGAAACTCTTAGGTTGTGCCAGAGATATTGCATCCTAAGTCTCGGGCTCGGCCTGGATGGCTGGGAACGACCTAGCAACGACCCGGGTATTGCAACAAATTCATGTGGGAGTTTCAGAAAATTAGGGTCCCTTTTGGGGTCCTTATTGTAATACGGCACCTATTATTTAGGGTACCCCAAAAGGAACCATAAGTTTGACAACTATCCATGTGGCAGGGGGAACATCACTCCTTAGCATCGAACCTTACAAGGGCCTCCTGCCGCCGTGCCGCGATCCCTGGCCCCAGAACCTGAGGACCATCCCCACACCTGCACGGTACATCTTAGGGTTTAGGGTTTAGGGTTTAATTAGGGTTTAGGGTTTAGGGTTTGATTCCCAAGCAGCCGCCCCAAAGCCCAAAGCCCACAAGACCCCGAAACCCCAATCCACCCTGAACCCGCAACACCCAGAAAGCCCGCCAAAAGCCAACCAAAGACTTTATACAACAAGACCCCTTAACCCTTATTGCAAGGCTTATAAAAACTTTACGCCCGCTGAGACCCTAAAACCCCCAAAACCGTGTCGAGGAACTGCCTGAAAATCGCTGGGCCCTTCTCTGGGCTTCCCCAGTCCGAAGAGGATGAGACAGAGGACATCTCGGATGCAGCAGACCTCTCGGGAGGGTTTAGCTTCGGGTTTAGGGTTCCTGGGAGGTGTGGGGGTTTCGGGGGTGTTGAGGAAGTTTACGGCTTTAAGGGCATTAGAATCGTTGAAAGTTTAGGGATTCGAGGGCTTTTGAGCCTAGAGCTGCAGCGTCTTGTGCTTTAGGGCTTTCGGGGTTTCGGGGCTTCCCGTTGAACCCTAAACCCTAAATCCTAAACTTAACGTTGCAGGACTTTGGGTTTGGGAGAGTGGGGGAGATTCTCGGGTTCAATTGGCCAGAGCTTTTTGGCCTAAGGATTGCGGTTTGGCGCTACAGCTTGTTTATGAGAGGTGCCATGAAAGGATGTGGGGCTCTGGCTTTGGGTTTGGGGTCTAGGGCTTTTGGGAATGGGGGTGATCGATGGGCTTGCAATTGAGTGAGATGTTGAAGCAACACCGGGTAGTAGGGGTTGGTTTTTGAGATGTGGGGCGTGTTCTATTGCTGTGCTGGAGACTGGCTGCCTCAAGTTGAAACCTTTGGCTTGGAAACCCTGAGCACACTCGATCTTCACTTGCAAACCCTAAACTTAAACTCTAAACGCTAAGCTCAGAGAGCTATTCATCAGCCGTGCACAACCTATAGCAGGACCGCTACCTCTATGCGTCAACCCATCTTGAGGTGCAAGCATTGGGGGGATGGACGGCCAGAGATCATATCCTGTGCGCAGCTCAGGGTGCCGCTGCTATTGGGTGGTCACTGGCTGAATTGATGTTCGTGTTATTTTGTTGTGCCAGTTGGCAGACCTTCTCATCAACTGTCCTTGTTTCAATGAAACGGCTGATGCAACACTAGACTGCCTTTTCTCAACAAGCAGGTACAGTAACTGCCACCTTATGGCCGAAAAGCAAAACATAGGGAATACATGTTGTTTTGTGTGGTTTACATGAAGCTGGCGGCCAACCTGGCAACCACAGCGACTACGTTTGACACTCCTCACCCTACACTCCCACAAGCACCCAACCATCGCTTCTTTTCCATCGCCGGCGGCCGTATAGATTGTTGCACATGATCTTCGTCTTTGGATTTGGCCATGAAGATCACGACTGGGCTTTTCTTTGTAAGGTGCTTCGGGCCATTCATTGCTTCCTCTGCAGCACCATTCTCGGCCGTGCCAGTCTTCTGCTTTATCTCCTTGTCCTCTGCCGCAGCTGTAGGATCTTCCAGACCGAGGCTCTGCTAGGATCTCGGAAGGGGAAGCCCAATGTGGGGGTTTCCGAAAATAGGGGACCCTAATATAGTACCCTAAATAATAGGATCCCTATTATAAGGACCCCAAAATAAGGTACCCCTAATTTTCGGAAGATCCCATGTGGCACTCTTTACAGGTTTAGGTTTTGTTGATGTTTAGGAAGACGGAAGTTCTCTTCCTGTCTGGGGGTTCCTTTCTATCATTACAGTATGATGGGCCCCAAAACCCTATTTCAATTATTAAGGGTGGAAGTATCATCCTTAAATTATAGGGTCCTGAATATTATGAATTAAAGTATATTCCTTACTTAAGGGGTGTTGGGTTCTCTCTGGGGAAGTACCATCAGGGAAGACATGGGACTCCAAGACAGCCTTGAAAGCCTCAGGGCCTTACACCCGGTCGCACGGATTTCGCGAGAGCCCTTCAGCTTGAAACCTTTATGTTTTTTGTCTTTAGAGTTTACGGGCTTAGGGTTTAGGAGTTTAGAGTTTAGGGTTTAGGGTTGAGGGTTTAGGGGTTTAGGGTTTAGGGATTTAGGGATTTAGGGTTTAGGAGTTTAGGGTTTAGGGATCTCAGTCTTCGATAAAGCATAGGCGTCAAATCCCAACGCTCCAAGCCTTCAAACTCCAAGAACATATAAAGCCTAACACAGCCCCAAACCCCACCACTTACAACCAGCCAACTCTGCCCTAACTTGACATCCGTAAAACCCTAAGCCCTTTACCCCCCAAGTTTGGAGCCTTTAAGCCTAAACCCTAAACCCTAAACCCTAAACCCTAAACCCTAGACCCTAGACCCTAAACCCTAAACCCTAAACCCTAAACCCTGACCCTAAACCCTGCAACCTGGACAAACCCGACCTCAACCCGATCTCAGATGCTTCCTGTCCAATGACGCAGAGGTTTCCGAGGCTGGCCCTACAACGTTTATTATAGAAACCTAAATATTTACCTATACTATTTTTTGGGGGGTTCCTTATTATAAGTATAGTATAGTGGGCCCCAAAACCCTATTCCAATTTTTAAGGCCCCTATATTACCAGAAGTGTTCCTGAAAAAAAGTTACCTCAAGGGTGCAAGAAGTGTAGCACAGGCGACTAGTGGCCAGTACATAGCCTCCCAACACTTGCCCGTGTTTTTTGTTTCAGGTGGTTGTGGTTTCGGGCTTTTGGATCTATAGGTATGGAAGGCTTAAGGTCTCGAGTTGTGGGGATTAGGGTTTAGGGTTTAGGGTTTAGGGTTTAGGGGGGGGGTTGGGCTCTCAGTGCTGGGCTCCAGTTTTCGAGTTTAGGTCTTGACGGTTGAGGGTTCGCCCCGAACTCATGTAGGCACTCGTTCCCCGCTTGGTCCCTGTGTGGCGACCGATGTCCCTAAACCTTAAACCCCTAAACCCTAAAACCCTAAACCCTAAAACCCTAATCCGCAGCCATGTTGGCTCAAGCGCAGGCACAAGGACGTTGTCCCCGTGTCTAACCACCCTGCACGGGCGTCGCTTGAGCCTTGTTGACGGCTCTCGACCCCCAAAATAGCAACGCTGACCTCTGGGCTCTTGCTCTATTTCATGGCCGACTCCACAGAGAGTGAATCATGGGATGTCATCGAGAACGAATCGTTTCCAGAAGGCGACTGGGAGGCGATTGTGGGAATTCCACTGTATGTAAGGTGGAGACGATACCTGGGCGCCAAAACGGGCCTTCAAGGTGTGGTTACGGCCATCTGTACGCCGGTCGAATGCAACGCCAGTTTCATGGTGCCTTCTGAGGGAGACTGCAAAAGAGTGTTGGTCTTCGAGAATCTGAGGTTGCAGGGATGCGACCCGGAAGAGAAGGACTTTCCTGGCCTCACGTTCAACTTCAGGAAGGATTCGCCTCCTCGTTTGGTGACAAAGGATCAGTCGAAAATGATCCTTGCGGTCTCTCAGAGAACGATACAGGTGTGGATCGTGGCCAATCCGACTGGACCCCTTTATACCCGAGAGGAGGATGGCTCTCAGTGTGTTTGCATGCCCGTCGAGTCTTCGCGAGTGAAAGAGACTCCGACTGTGCTGGCTTTCTCGAGGTCTATCAGAGATGTGTTCGCGGAGCACCTGGAAGATGTAGATCGAGATCGGAGACTTCAGTCCTGGCAAACTGCTGCCAACACCCGGACAGGCCATCAAAAAGGAGAAAAGGGCACCTCTGTATGCTGGAGGAGCCAGGACTTTGAAATTTGCTTCCGATCCGGTCGAGGAAAAGCCGGAAAAGAGGACACTAGAAGAGGAAATGAAAGCTATTGCGGCCTGCTTTTTGGAAAGGCCCTCAGCCCTGGTCTCCCTTCTCTCCCATTGTTCGGTTGGCGAGCCGACGGAAGAGGACTACGAGGAGCCAGAGATCGAAGTCCTTTGGGAAAATGGCCAGTCAGAAGAAGAGCTCCAGTCTGCTTGGGAGAAAGCCGAGACTTTGGTTTGGGACTCCCCTGGTGGGGTCTTTTCTTCAGAGGAGTCGATGGAGTTTTAAGCCACATGGGCCATCAGAAAATTGGTCCCAGGTCCCTGGGAGTCTCAGCAAGAAGTGGAACAGTTTTGTCCGATGATGGGACAAACTCCCAGTTTGATGGAGCGAGTAGGGTTGTGTCTGGAGACAATGGTCCACGATGCTGACTCGGAAGCAGCCTCTACTTCCCCTAGTGTCGACTGGGAAGACGCGACTTCAAAACCTCCCAAGACCGAAGAACCAAGAACAGTAGCTTATTTTGAAGGGGTATGGCTACTATGCGAATCCAGAGTTGGTGCCAGCAAAAGGAGATATCTTCCTGTCCATTTTCAGTCAACCAAAGCTCTGCCTGTTCACGGAGCTCGAGGTCAGCCTGCCCCGAGAAAGCGGGGGAATTATGTTTGGGACTGGAACCAAGGAGTTGTATCCAGTTGGGAGAACCAGCTCTCTCATGACTCCCCCAAAGGGCCTAGATGTGTTGGCCCTTTCCTTTCTGATAGGAAAGGTGGAGGATGCAGCAGTGGTTCCCGACTCGACTTACAAGGTGATCCTTTTGGAGAGGCTCCGAATTGGTTGGCAGGGAGTCGGATGGGCACGAAAGTAACATCAGGCGATAAAGGGAGAGGAGGTCGAGCCGATCCTGAAAATGGAGGCAATCAACTCCTCTCGAAATGTGGCTCGGAATTCTTCGTCGAAGATTGGGGAGACGAGGTATCTGTGGTTCTCGGAGGTGAAGGCAGCCCAAATCCATTCCTTTCTGAGGGCCATTGGGCAGGTTCCCTGCTCTCGACCTATCAACTGGACATCCACCTGGACGAGGAGTTGAGGTTCGAGTCGGTCATGGACTATTTGAGAGACGAGTCGCAAGAGAACTTCAAGAAGGTCTCGAAGCTTGGAGAGGGGGTCCTCGACGCGGTGTTCACCCAGATCCTCTGCACCGTTTATGGGTATGCCAGAGAGGAGACCTCGAGGGTCACCAACGCGACTTGGGCCAACGTTTGGCAGGAGCACAGAACCGAGGACCTGTCGCGGGAGTTCGAGATCCTCAAAGAGAGCAATTGGATCGCCGAGGTCAGCGAGGAGCAGATTTTGGACGATCTTTCGGAGTGCTTGGGCTTCTTCTTTTTGGCCGCTCATCATCCTGGATTGATCTGGAAATTGGCTGTCAGTGCGGCGGCAATCCAGATCGGGGAAGAGGAGACAGCAAAAGCGGTTGCCTGGAGGTCTTCTGGCTTTTCCCAACCACAGCAGGAGTCCTGGGACCCACTCTTAAAGTTCGGAGAGAGGTTCGAGAAGGAAGAGAAAGAAAGGGACCTATGGAAGCCTCGAGAGATGGTGGGTGCGGCAGTTCGGCTTTCCGATCCTGGGCCGGATGTTTTGGAGGGAGCGAGAGAATTGTCAACAGCACAGGTCGATCTATTCGGCTTTGTCGCTGGCAGAGAAAATGCTCATCGAGGGTACAAAGGATGTGGCGATCATACTTCACCGTCATTCTGCAACTCATGGGGTGTTCGGTGGAGCACTGAAAATGCTGGGGGGATGGCGAGAGACTCTGTCGAGGATCTCTCCGCGCTGCAAAAGGGACTGGACGGAGCACTACCGAGAGATTTCGAGAAGGGTTTGCTCGGATCTGGTTGGAGACCCTCCGATCCTGCCGAAGCCATTGGCTTTACGGCTGGAGGAATGCCTAGGGTGGATCAGAAGGGGACGACATTCCATGGCACTCAATGCAGCCTCAATTGAAGAGCAGATCTGGCGTGTGGTGTCACGGATGGCGAGCTCCACAGACCCTGTGCTGCACTCGGGGGGCCCTGAATTTGTCGCCCCAGCCGCAGCTTTTCTCCAGCCGGATCTGCCTCCGGGACTCGAGGATCTGCAAATGGCATTTCCCACAACACCCCCGGTGGTGGTTGCGGGCTACAGAAGGCTAGCAACAACATGTGGCGGGTGTCTATGCACAAGCTGGGCAACGTGTACCCTGAGGAAGGTGGCCGGCCGAGGATGACCGTACACTCTACCTCCTCCAGGCTGCCCAGAACCAGCCTGTCACAAACTTCCCGGCCTCGGTCGACCAACCAGAAGATCCCACTCTAACTCGACGCATTCATGGACGAGCGAATCGACGTCGTGGTCAAGTTCATCGTCGCCTACCTTGCTTCGTTGATGGAGTACCGGTTGTTGCACGAGTTCCAGTTGGTGACCCTCCTGGGCGTCCTCGGCATAACCGCAGTCGGAGTCGGGACGATCGTGCAAGTCCTGGTGTGCTACCTTCTTTGTCCTCGGGATCTACAACTACAGGGGTGGCTTCGACCGCAGCAGCAGCTGACCTTGAACTTCTACACCATCCTCATGATGCTTCCTGTCCTCCTGGTGAGGGTCGTGTTGTCCTCGCAGCTCCTGACTGTCCTCCGGCATTGGTGCCCCATGCCCCTGTTGAGCTCATGGGCAGACGACAACGATGCAACTGCAGATGCGGCAGATGACGATGTACATGCAGATCTGGAAAGTGATGATGACGATGACCTAGATGTGGCAGACTTTGACAGAATCTTCGGGGTCGGCCTTTTGACATTGCTGCTCTGTCTTGTCATTTCCTAGAGCAGTGAGTGTGGTAAGCCTTGTCTTTCCTAGTGTACGCCCACATGGGCAGGCTGGATCGCACAGAAAAGGCCACAACACTTTGAAATAAGACCCTAAACCCTCAACCCTAAACCCTAAGGAAGTCCGACCTTGGAACCTTGAGGCCTTCGGCATCTTAATGTTTTCGGAGAATGTAGACATGTTTAGGGTTGAGGGCCTTTAGGGTTTAGGGCCTTTAGGGTTTAGGGTTCATGGGTTTAGTGGTTTAGGGTCTTTAGGGTTTAGGGCCTTTAGGGTTTAGGGTTCAGGGGTTTAGGGATTTTGGGTTTAGGGTTCAGGGTTCGGGGGTTTAAGAGGTATTGGGTTTAGGGCACAACTCTTCAATGCTTACCAGGCGTTTCTTTGAGGCAACCATTCCCTGAATCCCAGCTGCCTCAAAAAAGGCTTGCACTTCTCCTTTTGGACCTATTGCATAAGTAACAGGGCTTCCTGAGTAGATAGGTCTTCAGGGTAAGTACCCTGACCCTTATAAACCCCAAACTCTAAACCGCGGATGGTAAGTGCCGCAGTTTGCGCAGGCATCCCTCACAATTTCCCCAGCAAAGCAGGGAGCCCAGGTGATGGCGCGTGATATCCAAAGGGTCCTTCTATCCAGATACTTAGTCTATACTACTAGGAAAATATATACTTCTGACTTATACCATGTTGACACATGCGCCCCGAAGGGTCCATGATGTGGATACTTTGGCTTCGAAGCACCTAAATAGGGATCGCTTTAAGGCCCAAACATATACTGCATGGATGCATGGACCCTTAACCCTAAACCCTAAACCCTAAACCCTAAACCCTTGGGGAAAGAAGCCTGGGGCTAGGAGAAAGGGTGCGAGGGTCCGGGTTCCCAGACGTTCGGTCCTCGACTTCGGGTCAGACATCATTACTGTAGCCCCTTAAGAGGTGCTTTAAGGTGTCCTTAAGGGTTGCTTTTAGGGTCCTTAAGGGTTGCTTGAAGGTGTCCTTAAGGGTTGCTTGAAGGGGTCCTTAAGGGTTGCTTTAAGGGTCCTTAAGGGTTGCTTTAAGGGTCCTTAAGGGTTGCTTGAAGGTGTCCTTAAGGGTTGCTTTAAGGGTCCTTAAGGGTTGCTTTAAGGTGTCCTTAAGGGTTGCTTTAAGGTGTCCTTAAGGGTTGCTTTAAGGGTCCTTAAGGAATCCCTCTAAGGTCCTTTGCTGGATAGGGAGCTCGATCCCTCCACTAGTCTCGAGACCCCCATGTAGCTGCAAAGTGGTCTAGAGTCCAGAGCGACTGCTTTGCATGAGCCTCCTTCAGAACTGACCCCAAGGGACAAAGAACCCTAAAATTAGGTACTCGGGCTTGGGAGAAGAGTTAGGTAGGTTACTTACTGTTTTGAAGAGTAAAATGATAATTAGGTACTTGGACCCTTTGGGTGAAAGACTTCTATACAGAACGTCTGCCGATGGTTTGCACCATTGCTGGTTCGCTTTTTGCCTGCATCGCTTCGATTTGAAGAGCAAGCCTATGCCCGGGAATCCCAAGCCCCCTTTGTCAAAGGTGAGGGTTCAGGCAAAGCCCTAAACCCCTAGACCCCGGAACCCTAAGCCCCTAAACCCCGAAACCCCTAAGCCCTAAACCCCTAAACCCTAAACCCCCAAACCCTAAACCCCTAACCCCTTAAACCCTAAACCCCCTAAACCCCTAAACCCTAAACACCTAAACCCCTAAACCCCTAAGCCCGAAACCCCAGAACCCCATCTCTCAAACCCTAAGCCCTACACCCCTACAGCCTCTCTCGAGCGCTTCAAATCCTAAACCCTAAACCCCTGATCTCCTAAACCCTAAAAATCTTGCCAGCGCCTCAAATCCGATCCCCCTAATCCCCTAAACATCCCCTGAACCTTAAATCCGAAAACGAAAGCCTATTCTAATTATGAAGGCCGCTATATTAAGCAAAGCCATGCAAAGCCCCATAGATCCTTCGAGCGCTGCAAATCCCCGATTCGATCCAAGGCCGCTTCGAGGCTCCATCGGCGAGTTCGGCTTCGGTGAGAAGGTCGGGTGCAGAGCTTCTTATGAGTATAACTTATATGTGTATATATATATATATAAACGAAATTAGGTGTGTATGTGTATATATATATATATAGTTATTTATTCATAAACCTAGAAATACACACACACACACGCGCATCTGGTAAAAAGCAATCTATATATATATATATACACATATAAATATATGAATATATGTATATATATATATACACAATCTATTTATGTATTTATTTGTTTCTGTCTATATACATATACATATATATATATATATATATATATACACATACAGAGTTTCTGACGAGGCTTCGAGATTAGAGCTCGGAGCGATAGCGTTCAGGGTTTTGGGGGCCAGGATTTCGAAGAAGTGTGAGCCGGGAAGTGTCGGCATCAGGGAGTGACTTACTCCCTCTATTCGACCCCAAAATTTAGGGTTTAGGGTAGGGCCTGATTTTTTTTGGACCATCTGTCCCCACTTGCTGGTACACTCGAACAGGTTCTTGTCGACCTCCGCCCACGCGTTCAGACCTCTGCGGTGTGGCCTCTCCAGGCCACGCGGGTTTGGAAGGCCTACCGTTGTGGGAACAAAGGCTGGAGAACATCAGTAGTATGGTTAGGGTTTGGGCTTATAGGGTTTAGGGGAGGGGGCATGTGAAGCTATCGCTGAGACACATCTCCGCTTTCGCATAGCCAGGAAGTACGCACCGAACGAATTCTTTGCTGGAATTCGCGGTTCTGCGATAGCTGCGTAAGGGTTCGACAGTAGCAACACCAAAGGTGGTCCTGCTGCTGATTCTGTTAAGCTAACGGCAGAGATAGTTGGCACAAGCTTGACTGTCTGCTTTCTCTCCTTGTTTTAGGAAATGGGGCTTGAGGTCCTTGCATAGCCTCGTCGAGTTGTACTCCATGCTTGTGCGAGCCCATGATTCAATGCAACCAGTCGAGAAACAAAAAGCCACTCTGCGAATTTCGGTGAAATTTAGTGGGCCAAAGTAATTAATAGAACTTGGATTTGGCGGTCGGTATATGTATCTTTCTGTTATAGTCATAGCGATCCCAAAGAAATACGACTTTTCTGGGCCCCACATGAGGCAACCTCCGCAGTGAACCTGTCGCCAACCCAGGACCCTAAACCCAACCTCAAACTCAAATTCTAAACCCTCGAAGGCATCAACCCCAAACTTAAGCCCACTATACACTAAACCCTATAACCCTAAGCCATGAATCTCCAACCCTAAACCGCGAAACCACAGCCCGGACACCCCAAGCCATGAACCCTTTGATCGTTAACGCGACACCTACGAACCCAGGCCCTAAACCCCAAACCCTAAACACTGAACCCCAGGCCCTAACTAAACCCTGAACCCTAAACCCTAAACCCCAAGCCCTAAACCCCAAGCCCGAAACCCTAAATCCCTAAAT
>CAJNDV010033712.1:2381-23759 GCA_905221635.1 Symbiodinium sp. CCMP2456 | reverse complement strand
AAAAAAAACTTGTTCTAATTATTAAGGCCCCTGGATCCCTAAACCATAGTCTAACTAATAATGCCCCTACATTTGATTATTAAGGCCCCTACCTTAGGTCCGTTATCCCCAAGGGTCCCCTAATCCCATCTCCTAAAGGCCCCTACATCTCTGTGAAGGAGCCCCCAAACATCCTACATCTAATTATCAAGGCCCCAAACCCTAAGCCCTAAACCCTTATTGTAGCCCTTGTAGAACCCTTTTAAGGAACCCTTACAAGAACCTACATCGAATTATTTAAGGCCCCCACCCATTATCCTAAACCTTAAGCCCTAAATCCTAAACCCTAAACCCTAACTAACTCCTAAAAAGGTCCGTCGGCCTCCTCATCATCTTCAACGTGAAGCAGTCCGCTGTCGGAGCCCCAAAGCGCAGCAGGGTCTTCTTCAGGGTCCGGGCTTTTTTTGGGTGTTTTGTTGGGGTTTAGGGGTTTAAAGGTTTAGGGGTTTAGGAGTTTATTGGGTTTAGGGTTTTACGGTTTAGGGGTTCAGGGTTTTAGGGGTTTGAGAGGTTAGGGTTTGAGGGTTTAAGGGTTTAGAGGAGGTCAGGATTTAGGATTTAGGGGGTGGCAAATGTGCAGGGTTTTCGGGTTTTTAGGGGAGTGTAGCCGAGTGTGAAATGACCAGCTTAAGGGAATCTAGGGTTTTGGGTTCAGGGTGTAGGGTTTAGGGTAGAGGGTTTAGGGTTTAGTTTTGGGCGGTTGCTGTGTTACAAGCTTGCCATAGGGGTATATCGGGGTACTACCTGTTACAAGCAGGGGTTGCTACAAGCTTGCAATATGGGTAGTATCCAGTCTTAGGGTTTGGGGTTAATGGCTTCGGAGTTAGTGTTCGCGGCTGTTGATGATAGGGTGCTGTCACTCAGTTGTGTTGCGGGGTTGGGGCAGCTAGTAGCTAGATCTGTACACACTGCAAACACAAAAACGGACAGGAGCAAGAACAATGAAGGCAAGCATTAAGCGACCTTTTTCTAGCATTCATGTGCAACATGGCACTGTCCGTCTGGTGCACTGCGAGGAAAGTTCGAGGTAAGCTTAACATGACAGTGACAGTGTGTAGGGTTTAGGGCTTACGAGGGCACACGGAAGTCTACATAATGGCGAGCCCTTTGCAAAAGTTGTCCTTCATAGCTTGCAGCATGCGGGCGACTGCACCTGCAAGTGGATGCATGTAGGCAGTGATGAGTTTAGGGTTCAAAGCCTAAACCGTTGAAGGGCTAGAGTTCTGCTTTTGCGTTTGGGCGATGAAAAGATGGTTGGAGCAGTGGAGGGTTGCCTTCCTACAGTCTCATGTCAATCATATTATAAACATAAATAAATAAGTATATATATATATATGTAGGTATAATTAGAATATTTACCACATGTACTTTTGTAATATTTCTGCTTACTGTTTTCAATTTGCTTATCGATGCATAACATTTACATCTCGCAAGCTGTTGTTACAACCGTACATGGCTGGGAACTTGCAAAGCCAAGCCGCGTCTCCCACCCACAGCAGAAGCATGCGGCCGACTGGAGATGTGTGACATACATACCTACTTACCTATACATATACACACCGATAAATACATTTATATGCTTACACATGGATGTGCGTGTAATATATATATATATATATACTCACATGCATGTGCACATTAACAGGTGCATGGATAGACAGGTGTACAGATGTACAGCAGGGTGTACCACTGCACATCTGCGGGTGCTCGCGGCCTTGCGAATGCGCGTGTCCCCAGCCCACTAAACCGGAAACCCTACTTGGAGGCCCAGGGGACGTAGTAAGTCGGCTATAAGTAGGGTTATAATTGGGGTAGCTCCATTTAGGGTACTTATAACTCTACTTATAACCTACTTACTAAGTCCCCTGGGCCTCCAAGTACCCCCTAAATCCCTGATGTCTTTCTGCTCTGGTAAACCTTACCCGTGACATCCTGAGACCCTAAACCCTCAATCCTACTGTCTTTCTGTTCTTGTCATACTTGAATTCAATTCAATAGGGTCCCAGCACGGCAAACCCCAAACGCTACAAGCTTCAGGAAACCCTAGAAGAGCCTAAACTCTTCCTTTAGGGCCCCCTCAGACTTCTAGAACCTGGGCTTCAAGGGTTTAGTAGCTTTGCGGAGTAGGGCTTTACGGGTTTAGGGTCGAGGGTTTTACGGTTTAGGAATAGCCTGATAGAAGCCTCACCTTCGTCCTCTGTGGCTTTGATGCTAGACGTCTATGGAAGCACCGGCTGCAGGCAGTGGTAGTTCCGGTGACGCGCTTCAATATCACTGTGCCCTGTCTGCTCAATGGGGGCCAGTTCATCACAAGGGACCCTTAAGAGGGTAGGGGGGAGGGGGGTAGGGGGCCTTAATACCAGCAATAAGGACCTAAAAAGGCCTAGTCTCCGACCCCCCTCCCCCCTACCCCCCTAAGAGTCCCTACGAGATCAGGGTGCCTAAGGCTCCGTGATACTGTGTAGTTTTTACTTGGGCCTTAAACTGAGTTCCCACACAAGGCACTTTAGGGCCTGCGTACATACTATATCATAGAGTATACCATAGATACATGGAACCTAAAACCCTAGAATTTATAGAACCCCTATGACACCCGGGATCCCTTAACAGGGTACATGAAGCCTTTGTCCAGGATATCTAAAGCTAAAGAAAGGCCTAAACTTGTCTCTTCTGTATCCGAACATGTGCGGCTTCAAGGGGGCGTAGCTTTTCACTTTCTCAAGCCGTCAGATTTGAAGCCTTGGGTTTGGAGCCCTAAACCCTGAACCCAACACCTTATAATGGGACCCTGAGTTGAATTTGTTTCAATAGAAGCTCCCCCCGCCCAAAACAAAACAACCCTAAACCCTAAACGCTAAACCGTTTCGCAGCTTTAAGCGCAGCAGTGCAAGACCAAGACTCTGCCTGGACTCTCCAAGCCCAAGACCTCGCCTAGTCCTCAAGCCCAATCATTTGGGTTACACATGGGCTCTCCACCAAAAAAGCCCTCTCAGATTCCCGAGATTTGATATGTATACATATATATATATAATATACACATGTATACATATACTTATATGTATACACTTACATATACATCTATATACACACACCAACACGCCCTCAAACACTATATATATATATAGAGAGAGAGAGATAGAGACAGAGATACCCTGAACCCAGAGACTCCGATATTGCAAAACTCCCTCAGTTAAAAGGCAGACTCCTGACATCCTAACCCTAGGCTTGGAAGGACCTCATTGTTGGGTCCTTAAGGGGTCTAGGGCCCTAACTATAAGATCCTTGGAAGCCCAGGGTAAGAGGTGCACTCTTACATACCCCCCAAGGCTCCCAGTGTGCACATAGTACCTGCTTTGGGTATAGGCTGTAGACAGGACCTTTTGTGTGGGCTGTATTGAGTCCCGGGGTACCGGGCCAGAAGATGAGCCCGTCGCCTTGATAATTAGAACAGGGGCTCGGTGTATGTTAAACTATAGTTTTAAACAGGAACCCTCGAAACCCTATTCTAACTCTTGAGGCCCCTAAACCCTAAACTCTTATAGTAGAACCCCTATAGTAACCCTTATAAAGGAACCCTATTCTACTTATTCGAACCCTCGACCCTAGGCCGTGTCTTAACCTGAAGAATCTTGAGGTGCAGTGCGGTAGGGCGACTGGCTGCGCGGCGAGCACGGACAACCGCGTCAGGACCTCCCACCCTCGACCCGAAGCAACAAAAAATGTAGCAAGTTGAATGTAGGGTTTAGGGTTTAGTTGATGAGTGTAACGGTTCGGGGTTAGGGGTCAAGGGGGTGCGGGTTTAGGGATTTGGGATTTCGGGGTTTAGGGATGAGAGTTTTACGAGGGGTCCGGGTTTAAGGTATCCCTAAACCCTAAACCAAATTACGGATGATACGGTTGATGATATAAATCCTGCATTACCTTGAGGAGCCTGAAGCATGGGAATCATGCTCATTCCTTACGATGAATAATGCAGGAGGGATCTTACGGTTTATGGTTCTCAGTGTTTAGGGTTTAGGGTTTTCAGTGGTGAGGGTTTTTGGTTTAGGGTTTACCTTAAGAACCCAAAAGTCCTTATAAATCCCCATATTAGGGTTTATAATAAGAGCCTACAAAAAAAGCGGGTTTTGGGTTCTTAAGGTAGGGTACACCTCAACTCACGGGCTTGCAGCCTCTGGGTCTGAGGTTTCTCGGCCTCAGCTCCAGAACCCAAACACAGTCTCAACCCTAGTTTAGGGTTTAATCCAAGCCCTAAACCCTAAACCCTAAACCCTAAACCCTAAACCCTAAACCCTAAACCTAGTTTAGGGTTTAATAGGGACTCCGAACCCCCAGGCTCCACGGGCCTGCAAGAGCGCCTTTAAAAGGGGTTCAGGGTTAAGGGTTTAGGGGTTTGGGGGTTTTATGGTTGAGGGTTTAGAACTAAACCCCCAAAGCCCTAAACCACCAAACTCCCCCAACCCTCTAAAGCCTCAAGTCCTCAAACCTCCAAACCCCTGAACCCCCCCAAAGCCCTAAGCCCCCAAGCTCCCAAACCCCTAAACCCTAAAGCTCCCACCCTAAACCCTAAACCCTAAACCCTAAACCCTAAACCCTAAACTCCCGAAGCCCCAAAGCCCAAGAAGCTCAGCCCACGAGCTGGGCATGGCCAGGATCGTGAATCAAGGAAGCTGGAGGCCGGATTCTCACAGGCTTTACGTGGGTTTAGGGGTTTAGGGCTTCAAGGGTTTAGGGTTTAGGGTGTAGGGTTTAGGGTTTAGGGGTTTAGGGTTTAGGGGTTCAGGGTTTAGGGTCTTGTCACAAGGCTTTACGTACCAGGTTTTCCCTTAATCAAAAGGGTGCTCTAGGGTTTAGAGGGTTTAGGGTTTAGGGTTTAGGGTTTAGGGTTTAGGGTTTAGGGGTTTAGGGTTTGGAGGGTTTAGGGCTTCAGGGGTTTAGGGTTTAGGGTTTAGGGGTTTAGGGTTTAGGGGTTTAGGGTCTTGTCACAAGGCTTTACGTACTAGCTTTCCCTTAATGAAAAGGGTGCTCTAGGGCTTGTAGGGTTTAGGGTTTGGGTCTAGGTTTGGTTCCCCTTAATGAAAAGGGTACTCTAGGGCTTATAGGGTTTAGGGTTTAGGGTCTAGGTTTGGTTTCCCTGAATTAAAAAAGGGTACTCTAGGGTTTAGAGAGATTAGGGTTTGAGGTCTAGGTTTGGTTTCCCTTAACTAAAAGGGTGCTCTGCGGTTTGTAGGGTTTCGGGTTTAGGGTCTAGGTTTGCTTTCCCTTAATGAAAAGGGTACTCTAGGGCTTAGAGAGATTAGGGCTGATAGGGTTTAGGTGTGTTTTGAGAAAGTGTCCTTTGACGCGCACGAGAGAGTTTAGGTTGCAGGCTGCAGAGGGACAGCAATGTAGGAGTACCGGGAGAAAGACGACGGACCAAGAAAGAGCAAATAAGTGAATAAATATCCAAACACAGACAGGCATAACGAAACATAACAAACAAGACACACCAAAATAAGTACAGAGAACTTACCAAACGAACGAAAAAGATAACAACGTATATGCATACGGAAAAGACAGACATGTCTGAATCGAAATAAAGACTGAAAACGGCCTGAAGAGAAGCGACAGAACGACAGATCGAGAGAAGCACATAACGAACGAACGAACGAACGAAGGACACCACCCGAGAAAGACCGCAGGAACCAAAGAACGACATAAGGAAAGAAGCAAATAGGGAAACTAGAAAAGCGAAAGCAAGAAAGACAGAAACACATAAGTTACACAACGAAGACACAGCGCCACGACGAAATATCGAAATAACAACCGAACGACTGACGAACGCAGAAACACCTCGGATCCTATGAAACCCAAGCAGGAGGCCGAGGAAGTGGGGTTGCATCACGGCCTTCTCTTCCTCAGAAGCAAGCAGAGGGCGAAACGCCGAAAGGCCGCCGCCGCATGACTCCGGAGTTGCAAAATTATTTGTTTCTTCTTGCCGAGGTTCTCCTTCTCTTGAGGCTCCACATATAGTACCATTATGGAATTAGGTCCCAAAAGACCATCCTTATTATGGTTTTAGAGGCCTAGTTCCATAATGGTACTACATATGGAGCCTCTGGGTTCTCATGTTATGGCCACTGCCTGTCGTAGTCTTCGCAACTCCGTGCCGCACAGGTCACGCGACCGCGCGGGCTTCAAAGCAGGGATAGGCAGTCTCTGTCGTGATGCCACAGCAGCCACTTAGAGGCCCAGGGGACTTAGTAAGTAAGTTATAAGTAGAGTGATAAGTACCCTAAATGGAGTTACCCCAATTATAACCCTACTTAGAACCGACTTACTAAGTCCCCTGGACCTCCAAGCAGGTACCGGCGAGTGGATCAGGCTCTCTCCCAGCAGGTGGACGTGTCACCGCGGGCTCTTCGCGACCGTGAGGCTGTCCCTCAACAGCTCCTGGACCACCCTTGTGAACTTACGGTCCAGGGCGTTCCCAATAAAAAGGAGACATGATTTAAGGCAGAGCAGGCGAGCAACATAAAGCACCACGGACAGACCACACCAACGAAAGAGCCAAAGCACAAGCACGCGTCACGAAAGAAGAACACGCAGGGTTTAGGTGAGGGGAGTCGTCGAACTTGGTCACGGTTTCTGGCCAACAGTGTGTGCCACGATTACATAACTACGTGGGCTTATTGAATCGGCACACCCCCCCCCCCCCCAGGACCTATGGACCCGATACGCCCTGAAACCATTGTAGCGCCATCAATCCAATCAACCCTAAACCTGGGTTCAGACCACCATGTCGAGGCTTACCTATAGTCTCCATTGTAGTTCCTTTTTTTGGTTTAACCAAGTGCATATTCAGGATTTTATAAGGTATCCCCAAGAAGCAACTACAATGGAGACTACAGGTACAATGCTGTTTCGGCAAAGGATGCGAGCAGCAGCGAGATCGAGGTGATAAGAAAACTGTCTGCAACAAGCTCGAGGAGGTATGCGAAACAAGGCACTTCATCGGACAACTTCTCGGGCCGCGGTTTTTCGGCGCAAAGATCGTCTCCACACTTATGGTTTTAATTGAAGGCGCCGGGCTGCGGGTTCAGAGCCCCAGCCGAAAAACGTAACGTACTTTTCCCGGATTTGATTTGTTTACTTGCCGCACCCTATAAAGCCAGCCATCCGGAAACTGGCCCTGAGGCCTAATCCATCTATAAACCTTTGCTGTTACCGCGAAGAGCACTAAACTTTCCCCTCCAAAGATACCCGCTTTGAGGGGCTCTGTGCAGGGATTGGGGTACTCGCAGAGAGCAAAGACGTGGCATTAGCCCATGACGGCAGTGGAGCATAGCCCAAAGCCTTCTTCAAACGCCGTACACATCTCGTATAAGCCCATTCTAATCATGCAGGCACCTGCATTGAAGCTGCACAAAAGCCTCTATAACACCGTACAAAGCAAAACTCATAAAACCCTCTCCAACTCGTATTAAACCCTGACAACCATACAAAACCCAATACAGCGCATGTAAATACATAGACAAGCGCTTTCCAAACCTCATAAGACCCCCAACCCAACCCCCGAATATCCGAACGCCAGACCCCAAAACCCTCACATAATCCTACTTCATTCGCTGAGACCCCACGATTCGTGCTATAGAAGCCTAAACAGTTGCTGATACTGTTTTCCCAAGACTCCTCTTAGAAGTTTACTACGACGACAGTATCCCTAAAGCCTAAACTCCAAACCCTAAACCCTTATTACAACCCTATAACCCCAAACCCTATAGCTCTAAACCCTATATAACCCTAAACCCTATAACCCTAAACCCTATAACCCTATAACCCTACACTAGTAGCTGTCAGGCCCGAAGACAACCTGAACAACCTCCCGCAGTGGGCCGCGTCCTTGGCGCAGCAGGTTAGGGTTTAGGGTTTTAGGGTTGTAGGGTTTAGGGTATAGGGTTTAGTTGTAGGGTGTAGGCTTTAGGATTCAGGGTTTAGGGGTTTTACGGTTTAGGGTTTACTTGCAGGGTTTGGGTTTTAGCGTTTAGGGTGGTTCCTTGAGAGGGTTCGCAGGGGGGTGTTTCTGGGGCTGAATGAATATGTGCCGTGACAGTTCGAACAAGGGCTTGGGGTACCCTAAACCGTAAACACTAAACTCTAAACCCTATAACCCTCAACTCTAAGACCTACCCGACTGAAGCCTGACATTGAGGGTTTCGGGTTTCGCGTTTAGTACCGGAGGTCTGGGGAGGGCGCTAAGGAGGATCTGGCAGACAAGGATGTGTCAGACAACTGTAGGGTTTAGGGTTTAGGGGTTAGGGGTTTAGGGTTTAGGGTTTAGTGGTTTAGGGTTTAGGGTTTAGGGTGGGTGCACAGGTTTGTTGAATGCTTGAAAAGGGGGACAGGTACAGAAGTCGGGTCGCCGAGGCGCTTGTCGTCGTGGACGTCGTCGTCGTCACGGTCGAAGTCGTGGTCTTCGCATAGGTACTTTCAGCAGTTGTACATAGATGGTCTGCTAGCTAATAATACTTGACAGTGTATCTTACGGATTCTCATGTCTGTGGGAATGGTTATGATGATGATCCGGATTTTCATTTCAATACCTGCATAGACTGTCGTCACTGCATCTCGTCTTTCCCACCCAGAACATTTACACAACAACAGCCTAAGCTTTACACCCTGAAACCGAGACCTCTACACCCTGGAGCCCAGGCCTTGAAACGCCTTGTCCCGGAACACTTAAGAGCCGTTAACACCAAACAGCACGGCCTCACAATGTTGAAAAGGCGCCTAAACACAAACTCTTGAAACCACGACTTGTTTACGATGAGCGTGCGTATATAAAATCCCTGGGCTTCCAAGGACCTTATAGTTAGGGTCCTAGACCCCTTAAGGACCCAATAATGAGGTCCCTGGAAAATGATATTGACCCGAAACGAGGACCCGTCCTGCGGCTGCCGCACTGCACCGCAGTGGCTTGGCCTAGCTAGAGACAAATTCTTAGTGGCTGAGTAGGTAACCTGTAACCTTTTGGGGCTCTTATGACCCTACTATAATTCAAAAGGTTAACCTGTTTTGGGCTGGGGTAATTACTCAGCCCCTAAGAATTTATAACGGTAGTGCTCTGCATTTGGGGATGTTTCGTGTGTTTGCATGTTGGCTGTCGCGCTTGAGGCGGGGTTTAGGGAGTTATACATGCCGTTTTGAGTGTATGGCTTGGTTTACCGCATTGCATGTGGCTTTCCCCCCAAGTGTCCAAGTACCAATAAAGTGGGTTCTTGGTAGATATGTCGGCCCCCAAACTGATTGCTACGCTGCTGATTGGCCCCTATGGCACTATGGGACGCCTCGTCAAAAACAAAGCAGTTTCCGTTTGAGATCTGTACCTCTGGTCTTCGGGAGACTCGCCTTAGCTATCCTAAAGAAGCCTGAATGATGTTAATACTATTTCATTTCCTGTAGCTGCCTGATTAACAACCCCCCTATCCATAAAGCAAGTCGCCTTTATCAGAGCGTATATGTCCTAAATGCTAAACCCGAAACTACAAACCTCTTCGGTACAGGTTAGGGGGTTAAGGCTTTCTTGAGAACGAGGCCTTCAGCAAGAGCTCCAAATCTCCTGTGCCCTACATCCCTCTAAACCTAAAGCCCAAAAAACTCGCACCGATATAAAGTTAGGGCTTAGGGTTTAGGGGAGCCCTAAATCCCATCTGCCTAGAAACCCAAAGCCCCCAAAACCCAAACACCCGAAACCCCTATCAGCTCTAAACCTCCCAAGCATTCCCTGGGGCTCCAGTTTCTGAAGCAGTAGGGCAAATTATGACAATTATGTACCCTTGGGGTTACGGGTTTAGCCCCCCCCTGCACCCTAAACCCTTAGCCCATGGTTGATGTAATATCGGGGCCTGCATAATTACCTCAGCATTTTTTTTTTGGGGGGGGGTCCTTATTCCAAATATGGTATAATGGGCCCCAAAACCCTGTTCTAATTAAGGCCCGACCCTAAACCCTAAACCCTAAACCCGTATATTAACCGGAGCCCGAAGGATTTAGTCGAAGACGCAGGTCGGCGAGCTACCTTCTGCCGGCAAACTGTGCCGGAAAGCCTGGAATGTTCCCTTTGAGTAGGGTTTAGGGTTTAGGGTTTCCATTTGAGTAGGGTATCATAGGATACAGCAGGGCTCCACGCTTGTAAAACAGGGCATTGTAGGGCTTTCTACGGGTTTTTGCTATAGGGTGTTATATGGCTTTAGAAGTTTACAGGGTTCGAGTAAGGGTGCTGACAAAAAGGAACTATAATGGAGATTATGGGTACAGGTTAAGAGCAACCTAGGCGTTGAGATATTCATATTTAGGTCTACAGTTTCGGGCTCATGGGGTTGGCGGCATGACATTGAGGTGATGGGGCTGAGCTTGCAGAGACGTTTTAGTGGTTCTACTGGGTCTCTCAGGCTTTCAGAGTTGAGATGTGTAGGAAGTTTCCGCATTTTGCACTGTTGTTTTGGGTTTCTAGGGTTCTTTAGGGTTTGAGGGTTTGGGTTTAGGGTTTAGGGTTTAGGGTTTTGGGTGGCATTTGGCTGTTCTGCGGAGTTTCTTCAGAATGCAGAAAATGCTTCTCAGCAAGGGGGTGAAGCTTATACTGAGTTCACCGCCGTGACGCCTCCCCCAAGATAAAATGAAGTTGACTCCTGGCGACATGTTGGCGCATGTCATTTCTCCCTTTTCTCAGTAGAGGAAGCCAGATTTCTTTGCTTTTGGTTCAATATTTTCGTAGGCAGAGAGACGCCTCCGATAACTTTGAAGGGTTTGTCATGGGAACGGTCGTTGCAACAGCGCGTTTCCGGCGTGCAGTCCCTAAGCCATAAATTCTTATGTAAAGGTTCCTTTCAGGGTTCGACCGTGTTCAAAACAATATGGGTGTAGAGTGTGGTTTTTTGTTTAGGGTTTTGGAGGATCAGGGAGGTTTAGGGTTTGGCTTCTGGGTGGAGGTTTAGGGTTTCGGGGATATCAAAGGGTTTAGGGTTTAGGGTTCCGGGGATATCACGGGGTTTCGTGGGGTTTTGGACTTCCTCCAAGCATCAGCTGACTGAATTTCGGCAAGTCGTGCTCCTGTATTGGGCCCTGACAGATCTGCTGCGGATAGCACAGGATCCAGGATGTGGTGGCAGTCGCCTGAAAGCCCATGCAATTTGCGTGCACTGCTTCGAGGTCTGAGGGCAGAGCATCACACCCTAAGCCCTAAACCCTAAACCCTAAACCCTAAGCCCTAAACCCTAAGCCCTAAGCCCTAAGCCCTACACCAACCAGTTCCCCCCCTCCTCTGAACAAGACCAGAGCGGTGCATCGCCAACCAGGGCCGAGTTTCAGATGTGGCAGTAACATATCCTACTTGGAGGCCCAGGGGACTTAGTAAGTAGGTTATAAGTAGATTTATAAGTACCCCAAATGGAGTTACCCCAATTATAATCCTATTTCTAACCGACTTACTAAGTCCCCTGGGCCTCCAAGTAGGCATAGGCCGGGATGTTCGTTGTCACAAAGGACTGGACTTCATTGTGTGTGGGGAGATGCTTTGCTGTATTGGCTGGGTCAGTTGCGGCTGTGTCGCCGCCGAAACTTAAAACTTTGTTACATTCCTAGATAAACCCTACACCCTGGACCCTAAACCCTATACACCCCAAACCTTAAAATAGGGTTTAGACCCTAAACACCTAACCCCTAAACCCTAACCCCCTAAACCCTAAACCCTAAGCCCTAAACCCTGCCCCGCCGTCAGCCCTGAGCCCCGCGAGCCTCTCATGAGCTCCTACATGTCGAAGAGATCCCCCAAAATTCCCCCAAAGGCTTAGGTTTCAGTGTTTAGGGTTTAGGATTATTTAGGGTTTAGGCTTCAGTGTTTAGGGTTTAGGATTTAAAATTTAGGCTTCACTGTTTAGGGTTTAGGATTTAGGCTTTAGTGTTTGGTTAGGCTTCAGGCTTTAGGGTTTAGGCACCCTGGGATATTAGAGATTCCACCCTGAGCCCCCTAAACCCTAAACCCTAAACCCTAAACCCTAAGCCTGACCCGAAGCCCTAAACCGTGAATCCTCAACTTCTCAAAGCCCAAGCCTGAAGCTAACTCTCTGACCCCTACCTTATTAAGAACCCAAAACCTACTTTTTTCTAGGGTCCCCATAAATCCGTAGACCCTTCAAAACCCTTAACACCCTTGAATCCGAACTGACCCTGAAGCCGTAACCCTTTTTTTTAAAGGAACCTTTAAAGGATCCTTTAAAGGAGCCTAAGAGGCTAAAGACCCTAAGCCCTTCAAGGTCCTTTACAGGAATCAGGAACCCCTACAAGATCCCTTAATGGCTATAGACCCTAAAGCCCTTAAAGGCCCTTTAAAGGAGCCCATAAAGGATCCCAAGGAGCCTACGAGGCTATGGACCCTAACCCTTAAAGGCCCTTTGAAAAAAAGGAACCCCCAAAAGGATCCCTTAAAAAGGAGCCTAAGAGGGTTCTCGAAGGACCCCTTTAAAGGCCCGTTATTAAAAGGAAGCCCCAAAGGACCCCTTAAAGAGGAGCCTAAGAGGGTTCTAGAAGGATCCCTAAACCCTAAACCCTAACCCCTAAACTTTAAAGGAACCCTTAAAAGGACCCCTTAAAAAGGGGCGTACGAGGGTTCTAGAAGGATCCCTTTAAAGGCCTTTTCCCTAAACCCTAAACTTTGAAGGAACCCCTAAAGGACCCCTTAAAACGGAGCCTACAAGGGTTCTAGAAGGATCTCTTTTCAAGGGAACTTCAGGTGACCCCGACGACTTGCAGCGCAGCCCTGAACGGTGGAGACTTCGAAGATGAGAAGCACCTTGGAGTGCTCATTGTAGAGGCCTAGATAATTTAGGTTTCAGGGTTTAGGGTTTAGGCTTTAGGGTTTAGGGTTTAGGGTTTAGGGTTTGGCCTAAACTATTACCAATACTATTAGGGGGTTCCTAAACCCCAAAGCTATTCAGGCGAATCCGGCACATGCATGACCACAGTCAGTGAGTTAAAGCTTCTTCCGGAGATTCTCATCATCAGGGACCCCAGTATCTTCATCAGAGGTTCCGGAGTAATGTAGGTGTTTGGGATTTATCGCTTGGTTTAGACCCCTAAACCCTCAATTTGGTGTTTGGGATTTATCCCTAAACCCTAAACCCTAGACCCCTAAACCCTTAGCAGGGACCCCCCCAAAAGAAACAAATTCACGATGTAGGGTTTAATAGGGACTCCGAACCCCCAGGCTCCATGGGCTTGCAAGAGCGCCTTTAAAGGGGGTTCACGGTTTAGGGTTTAGGGGTTTTAGGGTTTAGGGTTCCCTTACGGGTTCTGTGAGTGCAAAAAAACTACGGCTGTTGGGGTTTAAGGTTTAGGGGTTTAGCGGTTTAGGGTTTAGGGTTTGGGCTCTGCCTATATCATATTGTACGTACATACTTACGCCTTAAAGTATTCATTAATATAGAGACTACTTTATATTAAGGCTTCATTATATATATATATACACACACACAAAAATAGATATTTATAAATAAGTAAAGAAATAAATAAATAGATAAATAAATAAATAAATATATATATATATAGGCACAGAGCTTTATGATATCCACAGCTAAGCAACAAGCATAAGGGTGTAGGGTTTACGGTTTAGGGTTTAGCACCCAGGTTCTCCCCCTGTTAAGGTAAGCCAAGACATCAAGGAGATTCCGCCCAACAGTTTGTGTTGGGGTGTTGTTTCGCTCTTTTGGCTTGGTGTGCCCCGGAAGGGTTCCCGGTTTAGGGTTTAGGGTTTAGGGTTTAGGGTTTAGGGTTTAGGGATTTGCAGTCCAGGTTAAGGGTTTAGGGAGGTGTTTTAGACTCATCTGTATATATGGGCCTTGACAATGGAACCCTAAACCCTAAACCAAGCCCAGTTAAACCCCCAACCCCTAGACTCTAAACCCTAGACCTAAACACAGCCTGACTATAGTTGAGGGTTAGGGTTGGGCTTAGGGTTTAGCTCGGGATTCATTGGACTTTAGGGGTTCACTTCAAGATTTAGGGTGTAGAGTTGGCTTTTGGTGTTTAGGATTTAGGGTTTAGTGTTTAGGGTTTTGGTGTTTAGGATTTAGGGTTTAGTGTGTAGGGTTTTGGTGTTTAGGATTTAGGGTTTAGAGTTGGGTGTTGGTGTTTAGGATTTAGGGTTCAGAGTTGGGTCTTGGTGATTAGGGTTTAGGATTTAGGGTTTAGAGTTGGGTTTTGGTGTTTAGGATTTAGGGTTTACGGTTTGCCGACTGCTGGTTCGGTTTGCGGTTTGCTCAAGATTGCCGGAGTCCACTTTGGGATCCCCACCTCCACAACAGAGCGTGACTCTTATTCCTAGCCCTACGTCCTGAACCCCAAGCTCAGAAACACAAACCCAAATTCCCAACCTCCACCCTAAAACCTACACCCCAAACCCGAAACCCCAAGCGCTAAGGAGTGATAATGAATCTTCATGCAGAAAACTAGACAGGTATTTCCACGAGTTGAAGATGGACAACTTGATCGTTCCCACCTCGGCTCGTTACGTCGTATTGCTGGACCACCGAGTCTTGAGGTTTAGGGTTTCAGCATTTCGTTTTTGTTGGCATAACGCCTAGGCTGATGAGCGTTGAGGGTTCACATCTTTCAGCGCATAAGTTGTGTAGGGGGGTAAACTTTAGGGTTTAGCCTTTGTGAAGCAACGGCTCTTTTTACCCTAAATCCTATAAGCCCTGAGCCGTTAGAAGCCCGCCGCCAATGACGCAGACGCCGTCTGAGTCAATTGGGTCCAAGATCCCTTCATGAAAGAGATAGTTAGCAGTGGAGTAAGTGACATTTGCATGAAGATCCCCTAAACCCTGAGCCCTAAACCCTATAAACCCTAAGCCCCAAAAGCCCTAAACCCTATAAACCCTAAACCCTATAAACCCCTGGCCCTGAACCCTAAAAACCCTGAGCCCTAAGCCCTATAAACCCTAAGCCCTACAAACCCTAAGCCCTAACCCCTGAACATTTCGGGGTATTAAGATCCCTATAATATAGGGGCATTAATAATTAGACTAGAATGATACAGGTGTTTATTCAGACTCCTATATGACCCAAACCCTAAACCCTATACCTAAACCCTAAACTCTATACCCTAAACCCTATAATGTAGGGGCCTTACTAATTAGATAGGTAATTATTTAGGCCCCTATATCAGAATCCCGAAGGTTCCTCATAGAGTGCCCTCCCCGAACTCCGGAACAGGCAGGTATCTAAGTTACCCATATAGGCTCCATAGTAGGTTTAGGGTTGAAGGGTTTAGGGTTTATAGGGTTTAGCGTTTGCGGGTTTAGGGTTCAGGGTTTAGGGTTCAGAGTTTATATTTAGGGTTTAATGGTTTAGGGATTTGGGTTTAAGGGTTTGGGTTTACAGGGTTTAGGGTTAACTACCCATAGGCTCCATGTTAGTTCCTCCTTGCGGCTTATATCTAGGATCCTATAAGGTAATCCCAAGAAGGAACATATTATGGAGCCTAGGGGATACACTTTTTTACTGGTTAATGAAGCAATCTTGCCGACTTCTGGAATCTTCCCCTAGGGATCAAAATAGCCCAAAAGCCTTATATAGTATGGTCTTTGGGCCCAAAAGCCTTAATATATGAGTCCTTAGATCCCTAGGGTTCTGCGCATGTTCAAAGAGTAGTCGATAGAAGTCTTTAGTAGTTGGCTCAGCCTGACGGTCCAGTTTAGGGCTTTGCTTTTAGGGTTTCGGGTTTAGGGCTTAGGGTTTTGTTTTTAGGGTTTAGGGTTTAGGGTTTAGGGTTTAGGGGGGTTTTGTTTTTGGGGGCATCAAAATTAAAAGCCTCAAACCCTCAACCCAAAACCCTCATTCTTTGCCCATGCAACTCCACTCTCTTTTTCGATTGCTGCAGAGGTCCATGAGCTCTCAGCTACGCGCACCTTCGACGTTTGCTACTGCGACGGCGCATGCCAGACGGCATCGAATTGGCTCAAGGCTGCGCCGAGTACTAGAGATGAAACAAGACATGGCTCAATAAGGTTGAATATAGGAGCCTACCTGTACTCTTCATTGTAGTTCCTTTTTTTGGTTTAACCAAATCTGTATTAAGGGTCTTATAAGGTAACCCTAAAAAAAAACAACTACAATGGAGACTACAGGTAAAGACTTACCAATACTATTTTGGGGGTTTCTTCATTATACTATACCTATACGATAAAGGAGACCAAAGCCCAATTCGTTTTGCTAAGGCCCTCATATTATGGTTTGGGCTTGAGGGTTTAGGGCTAGTTTTCCCGAAACCCCCCAAAGGTTTTATGTACGACGCGTCCTGGTAGAAGGCGAGAAGCTTGAATATGCCGTTTCCGGATATCCAGCCAAGCTCGAGAAGGGTTTCGACTTTAGGGTTTTAGGCTTTTGGCCTAAACCCTAAACCCTAAACCGTACACTAACCCCTACAGCCTGAACCCTCAACCCTAAACCCCAAGCCCAAACCCTCAACCCTAAATGATATGACAGGTTCAAAGATGGGCACACCATCAGGGTCCATAGCCATATAGAGTAAAACTCCGACAAGTTCGACAATTAGTGCTGGGATTCCCTGTACATTACTCTTCGGGACTGAGGCTATTGAGAGTCAATCTCCTGGGCTTCCATTCTGGTATCTCATAAACCCCAACCCCTAAACTCTAAACCGAAACCCTTAACCTTAAAATCCTAAACCCTTAACCCGGAACCGTAACCCTAAACCCTAAAAACCCAAAACCCTTAAATCCTCAACCCTAAACCCTAAATTCTAAACCCTAAATCCTAAACCCTGAATCCTAAACCCCAAACCATAAATCCTACACTCTAAGCCATAAATCCTATATCGGCTCTAGAGTTTGTGCAAAGGAACCTAAGCCTATGCCGGGCGAAAGTGAAAAAAAGGGTTTAGGGGTTTAGGGTTTAGGGTTTAGGCTTTGCGGCTTAGGGGTTTAGGCGCTTAAGGTTTAGGGTTTAGGGTTTAGGCTTTGCGGCTTAGGGGGTTAGGCGCTTAAGGTTTGTCAGTTTTAGGGTTTAGGGTTTAGGTTGCTGCGTGGTTGTTTTATCCTGAGGCCCCAGTCACTCAAATAGTCGGTTGCCAACCGTAAAATATGTAAGTCAGTACTCGTACCCCATTATTTAGATGTCTAGAGGTCTAGGGTTAGCCTTAAGCTTTTAGGGTTTGGTGCTTGTTTTGCGGGTGTAGGGGTTTAGGGATTCAGTCTAGGATATTTTCAGGTGGGTAGTTACCGTTATAGGAGCCTGATAGAAGTCTATATACCTTATAGAAGCCTTATAGAAGCTCTATATACCCTAAACTCCCCACCTGTTGTTTCCTTTAATATAGTGTATGGGTACGTGGACCCGTAAGGGAGGAGCAGCAGAGCAGCATGCCTTCAGACTTAGGCCCTAAACCCTGAACCCCCAAAGCCCTAAACCCTAAAACCCCAAAGCTCTAAAGCCCTACCCAGCTTAGGCCCAGAACGAGCCAAGAAAGGAAGTCCACCTGGGTACGTGGATAGAAGGCCTAGGTAGGCCTTTGGGATACTTCATAGCTAAATCCTCAGCCCTACTTGGAGGCCCAGGGGACTTAGTAAGTCGGTTATAAGTAGGGTTATAGTTGGGGTAACTCCATTTAGGGTACCGAGAACTCTACTTATAACCTACTTCCTAAGTCCCCTGGGCCTCCAAGTAACACCCTACATGATGGTGTTTTCCCCTGTTGTTGCTGAAGAGTATCTCATGTCATTGTTTAAACGGCTTTAGAGTTTAGAACTTAGGGTTGAGGGTTAAGAGTATCTCATGTGATTGTTTAAACGGCTTTAGGGTTTAGGGTTTAGGGTTTAGGGTTTAGTTATTGTTTAAACGTTCCAAGGGCCAACTTTATAGACCTTTCTACCCTGCTCCCAGCCTACGCTATGAAGTCAATTAAAATGGCAAGTAAAGTCCTTGCTTGAAAGGGTCCGACGTACTGTTGCTATGAGGGCTCCTCTAAAGGCTTCCTGTATGGGGGATACTTGACAAACCCTAAACCCTAAACCCTAAACTCTAAACCCTAAACCCTAAACCCTAAACCCTGAACCGAAACCACAATCAGCAATTCCTAGTGTAGAAAACGGACCCTCAGGGTCCGATTCCACTGAATCCCGGCGCCTGAGCCGTAAAAAATTTCGGCTTTCGGGTGAGAATGGCACGGCAAGAAAAGCGAGAGCCACGGTTTAGGGTTTAGGATTAAGGGTTTGGGGTTTAGGGGTTTGCCCGTGTTGGTTTCGCACGTAGATAGCATAATTAGTCATGTCCCTATGTGATGGCCGCTGGTCCACCGTTGGTTTCCTCCAGAAAGCTGGAGGAGTGGGTTGCACCAGCCCCTGAATCTTCAACCCTAACCCCCCAAACCCTACACCCTAATCCCGAAAAGCCTTAAATGGCTTGGCCCTAGCATTCTGGAATCTGTTTACCCGCATCTTTCAGGGCTTCGTGGGCCCAAGCCCTCAAGCGCTTCTTGGGGGCCGGGGGGGAGAGGAAAAGCATTTTTTAATCTACCCACAGGCTCCATAATAGTTTCTTCGTGTGATTTCTATTTAGGATCCTATAAGGTAATCCCAGAAAGGACTACTATGGAGCACCATTGCTGCAGTAGAACAGAGTATCGTCGCTGCAGCTGCTGACTTACACTTGTCTTTGCTACTGTCTGTTTTTGGGCCCGGTGCGACAGAGGCCTTCACACTGGCGCCAAAGAGGGCATCGTCTGCATCGAGGCAGGCGACAAGGTGTGGCAGGTCGTCGTTGACAGAGGATGGTGCGCCTCGCTGATACCCGGAGTGCCAGAAGGAGCAACGGATGCAAATGGATCGAATATCCGGACCCGTTGTTGCAGCAAGCACGTAGCTGGCGGGTATCGGCCGAGAATTCTTGCTGCGTGTCTGGAGGGAGGGAGGGGAGAGGGAGGGAGGGAGGGAGGGCGCCGTGGAGCAGACTGCCGGCCGTTGCTTCTGATGGCGGGGAATGATGCGCCTCGGTGCATCCGCCCGAGCAGCCGGCAGGCAAAGAAGAAATGCGATCTCGTCGTGGGAACACAAATCATGGTCAGCTCACCGAATGTGGCTGCCAAGGCTCATGACACTGCATATTGCCAGTCAGCTTGGCCAGGGTATGTTTGGCACAGTGTCGAGGGCCATGTTGCCGGAGGTGGCTCCGAATCCCGCAAATCCTGAGCTTTCTGGCCCGAAGCCGTAGACAACCATACAAACGCTAAACAGTTCAACCCTACAAAAACTAACAAGCCCAAGCCTTTACCCCACAGCCCTGAACCCCTAAACTTTCAAATCATAGAACCACGATTCCCTGTTTGTAACCCTGTTTGAGCCCGTTACACACTACACTCGAGTGTCTTGAAGACTTGCCAAATCTATTCCTCAGCGTTCTTTGATTTAGATAGATATACTGAACTAGAGCAGGCCTCGGCACCCCAGCATAAATCATAGAGGCCCATGTGCTACAGAACCCTTATCGTAACCAATTAACGAACCCGTAACGAATCCAGTCAGATTACCAAGGCTGCTAAGGCTCTTACTTCAAGCCCCAACACCCGCAAGACCACCGGTTCAGGGTTTAGGGTTTTAGGGNNGGGTTTAGGCTTTTAGAGCTTTAGGGTTTTAGAGTTTTAGGGTTCAGGGTGTAGGTTTTCAGGGTTTAGGGTCGTTCTGTTCCGAAGAGGTGGGCACCATCACAGTCTCGCGTGCAGTGACTGCCGACGGGCCCGTGCCGGCACAGGAGAAATTCACATGTTGAACTAAGGTTAGTTTGGGTTTAGGGTTTAGGGATTCTTGTTTAGGGTTGGTTGATGTTGTCTGATTTGCAATAGGGCTTACGGGTTACTGTGAGGGCTTCCTTTAAGTTTGAAGGGGCGTAAAGTTGTTGTCAACTCATTTATTACGGTTTGCCGGTTTAAACTACCCATAGTAGTACCTCTTTGTGGTTCATATTTAGGATCCTATAAGGTAACCCCAACAAGGAACTGCTAGCCTATGGGTAGATATTCAGCTTCGGAGGCTTGACCACAATTACGTTTTGTAGCATTCGATTCTGTAGTTCCGTCTAATATAGGGACCTAAATAATTCCCTATACCATTTGGGAGGGTTCCTTATCACATGTCTAGTATGATGGGCCCCGAAACCCCATTCTGATGATTGAGGCTCCTACCTTATTCATATCTGTGGTTCTTCGACTTGGCGCTTCCATTATAGGCCTGTGTTTTTCCTGACTTACTACAGCGAATCATTGAAAGTTGGAACATGGGTTTCGGACGATTAGTGCTAGGATTCCATTCGCTTTACGTTGTTAAGGGCATGAGGGAAGTGATGTTCCAACTTCCTGGCTTCTACTATAAGTCCATGATCCACTAAGTATCTTATGTCATGCCTCTTGCCTGCAATCTTTTAGAGTCCTTACAACGCCATCATAGAAAACCTAAGCCCTAAACCCATCGCACACCTAAACGCTAGCGTCGTAGCCTCACTGGTAGACCCCTCCATCGTACGCCCGTGAGATCGGAATGCCCGCCGATGTAGATAAATAATTAAAGCAAGATGTTCGAAGTCTTTTACTACTATAGTATAGGTTGTTGTATGTTTTGCTATATGAATGATCATTCAAGGATTCTGGAGTATATACATGTAAAGTTAGATTATGTTGGTATATTCAGGCTTCCGTTAGTGGCAGCGGCCATGATCGAGCCACTCTTCGGAGACCTGGACTCAGGCGGGATGTTGGGTGGTGTTAAGGTTTACCTGGACCCTAAAGAACCTACCTTTTTAGGGTTCCTCCCATATAGAAGTCCTTAAAAAGGTACGTTATTTTGGGGTTAGGGTTTAGTTTAGGATGTAAAGTACAAGCCAGAAAGTTGGAACATCACTGTCCCGGTGCCCTTAAGGTAAATCGTATAATTAAAGGATCCCTAAACCCTAAACCTTAANNTTAAGCCCTAAACCCTAAACCAGATCAGAGATTCCAGCTTTCTGGGCTTCCCCCGTATGGTTTTTTTTACAGGAGCGAGGGGATATTCGCAGAATTCGGTTCGGGCCCTAACTAAGGACCGGAGCTTTTAGGGTCCTCCAACGCAGGTACAGTTCCCTCCAAAGTCTCCGACAGCGCGTCTGAGCCACTGCCTCGTGTGGTGCTGCAAGGCATCTCCGTTGAAGATGTCAAAGCGCGGGACAAAGTGCACTACAACATGAATCTGGGCTTATACCAGTATGTGTGCAGCTTCCGATGTTGGTTGTCGTGCCTTGCTACACCCTAAACCCTAAGCCCTA
>CAJNDV010033709.1:20379-33564 GCA_905221635.1 Symbiodinium sp. CCMP2456 | reverse complement strand
AACAGATTTGGGTGTACACAACAGATCTGGGTGCACACAACAGGTTTGGGTAATCACAACAGATTTGGGGTACACAACAGATTTGGGTGTAGTTATCAGATTTGGGTGTCTACTTGGGTACACAACAGATTAGGGTATACACAACAGATTTGGGTGTACAACAGATTTGGGTGTACATAACAGATTTGGGTGTACACAACAGATTTTAATATTTACAACAGATTTGGGTGTACACAACAGATTTGGGTATTTACAACAGATTTGGGTGATCACAACAGATGTATACACAACATCAGATTAGGGTGTACTTAACAGATTTGGGTGTACACAACAGATTTGGGCGTACACAACAGATTTGGGTGTTCCCAACAGTTCTATGTGTACACAACAGATTTGGGTGTACAACAGATTCAGGTGTACACAACAGATTTGGGTGCACACTTGAGTACACAACAGGTTTGGGTGTATACAACAGATTTGGGTGTACACAACAGATTTGGGTGAATCACAACAGATTTGGGTGTATCAAAATAGATTTTGCGTGTTAATAACAGGGTGTACACAACAGATTGAACCGAAAGGGTGCCCAATACCACCTGAGTCCAGATCGAACCCAACAGAGTGTCTTTTCTACTTTAGCAGAAAACTAAAAATTGAACTGAAAGGTGTCTCAAGACAGATCGAACCAAAAGGTTGTCTAAATACCACTTCAGCAGCAAACCAAAAAACAACAAAAAAAAAGAAGTGTCTCAACAGCACCAAAGTCCAGATCGAACCTTGTGGTTCGATCTGGACTTGTATGGAGACACCCTTTTTGCGTGAAATTTTTGGTTTGCTCCCAAGTGGTGCAGAGATCAAATTTGCCCAAGTGGTCCAGCATACCAAAAAGCACCTAACACGATGAAAACTTGAAGACACCACCAACACACCAAAAGGCATTACACGATGAAAACTCGAAGACACTACACCAACACAGGTACACAACAGATTGGGGTGTACACAACAGATTTGGGTGATCTACAAGAAATTTGGGTGTACACAAACAGATTTGGGTGTACATAACAGATTTGGGTGTATACAACAGATTTGGATGTACACAACAGATTTGGGTGTATACAACAGATTTGGGTGTTCACAACAGATTTGGGTCTACACAACAGGTTTGAGTGTCCTCAATATACACAACAGATTAGGGTGTATATAACAGATTTGGGTCTACACAACGGACTTGGGTGAGATTGGGTGTGCACAACAGATTTAGGTGTACACAACAGATTTGGGTGACGCAACAGCACAACAGATTTGGAGGTTCACAACAGGTTTGGATATACACAACAGACTAGAGTGTTTATAATGTACATAACAGATTTGGGTGCACACAACAGATTTGGGTATACACAACAGATTTGGGTGTTCACAACAGATGTATACGCAACATCAGATTAGGGTGTACTTAACTGATTAGGCTGTAGACAACAGATTACATAGGGTGTACACAATTTGGGTGTACACAACAGATTTAGGGGTACAACAGATTTGGATGTACGCAACAGATTGAACCGAAAGGGTGCCCAATACCACCTGAGCCCATGTGGACGGTGGCCTGGGGCTCGTTCGAGGTTTCGAAGATTTCTTCGGGCCTGACTTCCCTTTGGTCAGAAGCCTTAACACGTCAAGTGCAACATCAGAGACCAAGCAGCAAAAAAAAATTCTCAAAGCAGCTTTTGGGGAAGTGCCAAGCGATGGGTGACCGCAAGCTCCTTCTACCACAACGATGCTGTGTTTCATGCCTTCTGGCTAGGTTGTTTCGAAGTGCTGGAGAAAGCTGGGGAAAGGCCATTCGCCGAGTACTTGCAGAACGAGCACTTACAGCCGGGCTATGCTTGCTACGCACTCAATACCATAGACAGCTTCTTTAAGATGCCAGACCATTGCTAGGCGACGAGAAAAACGAACTCAGCCGTCGGTTGGATTACAAGGACCATAAACAGGTGGGACGCTTGACAGCAAAATCGCTGGCCCGTTTGATGAATGACAAACAGCCCATGATGCACGAGGTGTGCTGCAGTGAGAACGTCAAAACGCAAGTTTTCTGCAAATATGGCCCAGCGGATTTTTATGTGGACGATATGGCAGCTTTGGCCCACTTGGAAGCAGCAACATCTCTGGAAGCTGTGCGCAGCAGAGGACACCGTGGATCTTGAATCGTTTTCTGGGAAAGGGGGGCGAAAAGCCAAACCTGTTACAGGAGTTAGTTTGTCCTGCAATGCCCTAGGCCCTAAAGCACAGAGACCCGAAGAAGATAAAGGATCGTCATCAACAACAAGGAAATGCTTAAGTCTGCGCTCCGGAGGACTTGGCAAAGCCGGCGTTGGTCGATGAGCACTTTCCAGATCCCTTCGATCCAGGTGCAGGGGGGCAATCAGAGCTGTTGGGCGCAGCGAATGCTGGAGTTCCTGCTGCCGTGCACGAAGACATGCAGCCGCTGGCTGAAGCTAGTGTCCTTCCGATCACGACACCAGATCAAAGAGCCCGCAACAGGTGCTCGGCCGGCAGTGAGTATGGTGTGCCTGCCGCCTTCGCGGATGCCAGACGTTACAGCTATGTGCATCCGAATTTTCCGCCTCCGACTGGATACTTCTGGCGCTGCCGAGGATCGGAGTGGACCCTCTGTGTGAAAGGCGGCTGAAAGCTCTACCTTGGTGCAAAGCTCTTTTTCCCTGGACATTGACACGACAGATATGGGCTGGGGACTGGCAAAATTCAGCACTATCTTGGGCAAAGTTTTCTTACATTAAACATATCTCGCCTCCCACATGTCATGTGGTGCTGGCCTAACGACGAATGTTTGAGATTTCCGTTATATTAATCATGCAGTTATTCGCTAGATATGCCAGCTGCCATTCCATGTACGGCAGGCAAGCGAATCATTCTTAAACCTCTAAAAAACGGCTCGAAGGCTCAAACGAAAGGGGGCACGCGCGGGTGTGCCCGCGCAGCCACCTGGTGTATAGCTGGCTCAAACAAACAACTTGTGACGACTATGTAGGCTCTGCTAGCACTGCATTCAGATCTGAAGTTGCGGGTGGCTTGTTCAGAGCAGGAACGCTTCTGAAGCTGAGAACATTTGTCCAGCTTTCGGTCGATGTAGCCCTGCATAACAAAGATGCCCTGTGACTGCATCGGCTGTTTGTAGCCGGCGCACGTGGCCTTTTTGCCTAAGAAGGGCTTCTTGCGCTCGTCAACTTGCGGTAGCAGTATAAGCCTGGCAAGCAGCACTTCAACATCAGGAGATCGGGCTTTGCAGCCGGGCTGCCCAGTCAAGCACACATAGAGCAGGACGCCTGGCCACAAGAATCAGCGAGTGAAATCTCTGCTATGGGCACTCCACGGCATTTACGCCTAGCGACCAGATGTCCACGGCTGGAACTGGATGATTCTATGTTATAAGAACTTGTATTGTGGAGGTTCAGGATCATCCCTGGCGCCATGTAATGAGATGTACCTTCAATGCTCTACACAACTCCTGTGGTGAGCCCGGATCTTGCCTTTAAAGAGAATAGGGCTGTAACTCCGAAAGCCCCGCAACCTTTGGAGACTTATGAACTCCTCTCTGGGTGTTCTTGCTGAAACCAGAACCATCCAGAAACCATCTTTTCCAGGACACGCCTGAGGAAGATCTATCTATCTATCTATTTATCTATCTATCTATCTATCTATCTGTCTATCTATCTATCTATCTATTTATCTATATGGAGTCATCCAGATATCATATAAAGTAGACAGGCTGTGTGTGACAATAAAGCCCAACACACCTGATGGTTGTGCCACGACTTTTGGAGCCTGCAAAGCCCAAAATCATTATTTGGGCCCGGCGCCTCGGTTCCTGGCATATGCGTAGTCCAGATTTAAAAAGGGGGTTTCTGTGACGCCCTTGCTCCAGTCTCATGCTTCACAGGAGCAATTCATCGAAATCGTTGGCTCAGTTCTTACTTGAAGACACCTCATGCGGGTATTGCAGTCGATTCCAATGTGTGGCTGCAACGCCCAGTCATTGGGCCTGTGTGTATCTGTCCTGTCGACAGCTTCATGGTCAAATTCTAGATAGATAGATAGACAGAGAGAATATGAATATTTCTTTTTCTCGTTAAATCATCTCGAAATTTGCTTTCAGAATATTGAATATAATAGATAGTTTTGTTTTGTCATATCTATATTATTCTGTCTGCCTGTCTGCCTGTCTGTCTGTCTGTCTGTCTGTCTGTCTCTGTCTGTCTCTGTCTGTCTGTCTCTGTCTGTCTGTCTGTCTGTGTTTCTCCGTCTGTGTTTGTCTCTCTGTGTCTGTCTGTCTGTCTATCTATCTATTTATATATCTTTTCCATTTATCTGCCTGCTTATCTATGAGAGCAGATAAAGATAGAAATAAGATTGCTAAGGGATAGAGATCCAGACTAAGAAATAAAGACGGAGATAAGGAAATAGATATCTAATTAGGGATAATGATATAGATAAATAAGCAAATAATAATATAAGAAATAGGCAGGAGAAATAATTCTAGGAGATATAAAGAATTAGGTAAGATAGAGAACTAGATAAATATATAAGAAAATATGATAGATAATTTATAAATAAGAATGAATAGAAAGAAATATAAATAGGGAGAGAATAGGCAGGAAATATAGAGAATTGGATAGATAGATAGAGAAGAGGGTCGACAGGAAGATTTAGATATGGGAAAGCATAAAGAGCAGAGTAGAGAATGAAATAGGCATATAAACAGGAAAATAGGCAGAGATATTTAGATATAGGGAGGCCATAGAAAATAGGGTGGGAATAGAAAGCTAGATCGATAGATAGAGAGGAAGATAAATAGGGAGATTTAGATTTAGGAGGCCATAAAGAATAAGAGAAAGCAGAGAATCTAGATAGGCATATAGAAAGGAGGATAGAAAGAAAGATTTAGATTTATGAGGCCATAAAGAACAAGAAGAAAAGAGAGAAGCAGATAGGTAGGGAGATTTAGATGTAGGAGACTATAAAGAGGGAGGCGAGAATAGAAAGCCAGATAAGTAGCTAGAGAGAAAAATAGATAGAGAATTTTAGACTTAGGAGATTCTAAAAAAAGAGGAGAGAATAGAGAACCAGATAGGTAATTAGAGAAAAATCTAGATAGAGAGATTTAGATTTAGGGAGACGTAAAGCAGACAAAAAGAAGAGAATTAAATAGATAGGTAGGAGGATAAACAAGGAGATTTAGATTTAGAGGAAGATAAATAGATAATTAGAGAAGTAAATAGATAAGCAGATAAATAAAAATATAAGATAAAGAAATATATAAGAAGAAATTTTTTTACCGAAAGAAAATATAAATACTTCTATTATTATGCTTAAAGAAAATATTTTCAAAAAAAAATTCAGAAATAATTTCGAAATATATTAAGAAATAATTTCCGAAAAAATATTATCTAAAAATAAATAGATATGATTGTATTTTAAAATAAAAATAAAAATGAAAAAAATAAATTTTCAAGCAGAAAATATATGAATAAGACAGAAATAAATATTTATAATCAGAAATGAATAAAAAAAAATATATATCAATAAGAACTATCCCGATATTGAAATTTTTTTAAAACACGAGATTTCCTAAGATTCTCTATATAATCTCGTGGGCGAATAATAGTGAGATATTTCTGAAAAATATCTATTTAAATTTCTGCATAAAAATAACAGAAAATTCTATATTAAGAATTACTTACCTAAAAAAATATAATTTCTAGAATAATATTAAAAATATATATAAAATTTATATAGATTTTATATATTGTGAGAAATAATATATATATATATGAAAAGCTATTATATTTCTAGAAAATATATATTTCTAAATACTTAATTTTTTAAAAATATATAGGCAGCATAAATTATGATTTCATAATTTATTTTATTATTTCTAATCAATTCAATAAATTCTAAAAAATTTTATTTCTTCAAATTCCCTTATAAAAAATTATATTTTCTAGAGCATCAATTCTATAAACTTATAAATTTCGAAAGATTCTAAGATTTATCAAATTAATAAATTACTAAATTTTTGATTCATATTAATAGATAATTGAAGTATGATATCAGAAGTTATCCCATATATCTTTGGCATTATAAAATTCAATAATCTGATATAGAATAGATTCAAATATATATAGATATATATTCATAATCATATTTATTCAAAACCATTTCTCTTGGTTATTGCTAAGCTTCTTCGAAGCCGATGCCGTAGATCCAGGACCCTCGAAGACCTCTGTTGTGTCAAAACAAAGCCAGAGCTGGAGCCAAGCAATGGCTACTTATCGAGCAGGGTTAGGCTTTAGGGTAGAGATACAGATATGCGCGACACAAGATGTCGGTGTATAACGAAACAAATGGGAAGAAAGGTACAAAGAGATAGAATTTAAGGGGACGGTATAGTGTTAGTACTGATTCCAAACGAAGCCCGAAACCCTTAAACCCCCTACTCGATATTCAATTGAAACCATCCAGGAAGCATTGCTCGGTGGTCTTGCGCGGAATGTTCACCAAAGCCCCGCCATACGCAGCAGAACCTTGGATTATATTCAAACTACGAGGGTAAGGATATCTCTATTTTAGCCTTGAGTTGTTCCTCTAAGGGTTTCTCTAAGGTTACTATAATGGTTTAGGGTTTAGGGATTCGCATTTGCGGTTCTATGAGGAGGCTGCCCTGATTGGGTTTTTTCAGGTTCTATAGGAATTCTTGACGGCTACAGGTTCTTTTCGGTGTTTTTGTAAGGGTTCTACAAAGGGGTTCTGTAAGGGTTCTGGGGCTCACTCTTAGCGAGGATCCATACATCCCTACCATGTTAAAGGAATAACCAGAAGCTCCCTCCCCTAAACCCTAAACCCTAAACATCCCTAAACCCTAGGGTTTAGGCCTAAACCCTTGCTGATCGAGGCCAATAGCCCCATGTCACCAGCGTTCCATCGTCTCGGACTGCGACAAATGCACCCGCAGAGGGGCAAAGCTCCTCTAGTTTAGAGGGTTTAGGGTTTAGGGTTTTTAGGGTTTAGGGGAGTTTCATGTCAAGAAACCACTCCTCCCGTGGCTTAGGGGTGGTATAGTCCTAGAACCCCCCTCCCGTGTGTTCGGTGCTCGGCGTCGGGGGACCGGGTTGCAGGTGGCGTTCGTTGCGTTTTGGGCCAAGGGTAAGGTAGGGAGTTAGTACCCTAAATCCTAAACCATCCTGAATCTGGAACACTTACACCCCTAAACCCCCATGGATGTAGAGCCTAGGGTGAAGATTTCAGGGTTTGGTGGTTTAACCTCGTGCTCCTGTGCACCCAGAACGCTCCTGATCATTCAGCAGTGAAGAACCCCCTCAAAGGGCTTATAGGGAGTTTAGGGGGTTTAGGGGGTTTAGGGTACGGTAAGAGCCCCAAGTGAAAAGATCCCAAACAGCGAGCCCTCCCTATCAAGAACCCACTCAAAGAAACTCCACAGCTTCGGGAGAAGAAACAGACACCTTGAAACTCGACCCCTAAACCCACCTCAATTCTACTGTCTATAGTATACAACTTGTATGTTATATACTACATACTATATACTGTATGAGACTTGTGTCATATCTTGAAAATATATGTGTATATAAAGAAACACATATGTATTACATCTTGCAACTGGAGGCCTCAGGCCCAAAGCTCACACACCCTGAGGAGAGCTCCTGGATCTCATGAAGCTGGTCCTCTACTTCGCTGCAGTCGCCACCGTGGCCGGCATCTCCCCAGCAAACCACGCGACCATCCAGGCGGAGTGCTGCGAATGCCGTGGCGGAAGCGCGAACCGATCGAAGGTCTCGCAGCTGTCCATCCACAGGGCCATGGTCACCTGATTTACAGTCGTCGAGTCTAAGGGTTTCATGCCCAACACATGTTGCACTTTCGTTGCTAAGCCCCTTCTCCTCCTTGAAGAAATGGTGGTAACGGCAACGACACATCAAAACTGAACCGGAAGAGCACAAGGCGGCGCCTTGCGAGAGCTTATGCCTATGGTGTGGGCATTTGGGGGCCAACCTCAAAATCAATTTTCAGGAATTACCCCTTCCAGGGCTTCGTGGCGGGATTCTTCGGGAGAGACTCCAACATCATGGATGTGCACCGGAAGAAACCCGGAACCACTGACCCCAAACGCTCACGAGCTAGACCACACCTTTAATGGCGTAAACCATTGTATCAAAGACCACTGCACAAAAATCTTTGAGGCTTGCAGGAACCCTCAAGGGATCGCTTCCAAGGAACTTTTAAAGGAGCGCTTAGAAGGACTTTTGAAAAGAGCCCTTTACAGGAACCCTAAACCCTAAACCCTAAACCCAGGAACCTTTTGGGAATGTCCCTTGCCAGTGCCCTGCACAAGCCTCCACGGCCAGCATCGCCCCAACCTCTGAGTTTGGATTTAGGGTTTAGGGTTTAGGGTTTAGGGTTTAGGGTTTAGGGTTTAGGGTTTGGGTTTAGGGTTTAGGGTTTAGGGTTTCTAGAAATTGTTAAGGCTGTTAGGGGTTTGGGTTTGGGTGCCGAAGTTTTGACCCCTAAACCCTAAACCCAAAACCCTAAACCCTACCGAAAGTTGTGGTGTTTGGAACCTGATTTTGACTGTGGGGTCGGGCTGGGCTGGGTTCCTGGTCTGGGCTGTGGCTGGGCTGGCTTTCTTTATTCCCGAAATTTCCGGGTCCTCTTTCTTTGGTCAGGTGCAGCTTCGTTGACATGATCCCTCTTCGAGATGGAAGATGTAGCAATTTAGGGCTTGGTGTTTTAGGGTTTGGGGTTCAGAGTTTTAGGGTTTAGGAGCTACCAGATAGGGTTTCGGCATTGCAGCGAAGGGCTCACTGCGCGACCATCCGCCCGAAGTGCTGCGAAGGCGTCGCAAGCACTCGCGACCTCCTCCATTCGTAACCATGTCATACCGGGCTACCTTAAAGACGTCACTATCAAACCCTAAGGGGTTTACAAAACCCTACCCAGAGGGTCCAAAGAGACTACCGTTATGGAACTAGACACCAAAAGAGCCTTCTAATCATGGTTTTTGGTGATCCAACTCCTTCATAGGAGTGTATATGGACCCTCTTGGTTAATTACCCCTAAACCTTAATTCCCTAAACCCTAAACCCTAAACCCCTAAATCCTAAACCCTAAATCCCTAAACGTGAAATGTCAGATCTCGGGTTTGGGGTTGGGGTTTCAACGTAATGAACACAGGGGCCGTAATCATCAGAAGAGGGTCTTCGAGCTTAGGGTTTGTAGGGTATAAGAACCCAATACCTACTTTTTTGTAGGTTCTTATTATAGGGACCCTACACAAAAGTAGGTTTTGGGTTCTTAAGGTAGGGCTTACGTATGATAAATGGCTCAGGGGATGTAGGGTTTTGGGCTCAGATTAATTACTGCGGCTCCTTCATGGGGGGTAGTTGTCAAAATTATGGTTCCTTCTGGGGTACCCTAAATAATAGGTGCCGTATTATAATAAGGACCCAAAAAGGGACCATGATTTTGACAACCACGCATGGGTACCTGAAAATCAGGGCATCTGAATCTGCGGAGTGTATTTCGGAGCCTGAAGCCATCACCTTCAGCCCGACGCTCTGACCCAAAACCCTAAACCCTGAACCCAAAAACCCTAAACCCCACACCCAAAAACCCTAAACCCTAAATTCTAAACTTTAAAAACGTAAACCAAAACACCCTAAAGCACTAAACCCTAAAAGCCCCAAGCCCTAAACTCTAAAACAACAGTCAGACCGAAAGAGCCCACTCCGCTGCCCCGGGTCCTGAACGTCAAACAGCTGGCTTTGCACCTGGGTTGAGGGCTCAGGGGCTTTAGAGGTTCAGGGTTTAGGGTGTAGGGTTTTGGGTTTAGCGTTTTGGGTTCGGGGATTCGGGTGTAGAGGGTTTGAGAGCTTAAGGGTTAGGGGGTTGCTAAGCTTTAGCATGCAAGGTGTTGAGTTTTAGGTATTACCTGCCGAAAAGACCTACCTTTTTAGGGAACGATGTATAGAAACCGCAATAATGTAACCCTAAAAAGGTAGGGTCTAGGGGGGGTTCTAGGGTTTGGGATTTTCGGCTCCCAGAAGGGCTCACCTTATTCAAAGCCTCACACTCGAAGAATTGGAGGCCTGAAAAGATGGGAGGAAGGTAGGTAATATAGGGGCCTTAATAATGAGAATAGGGTTTGGGTATATTATACTTTTGCTATAATACGGAACCCCCAAAACCCTATTAGAATCATTAAGGCCCCCTACATTAGGATTCAGGATCCTACCCTAAACCCTAAACCCCTAAACCCTGAACCCTAAACCCTAGGTAGGATTCAGGATCCCTTGCCTAAACCCTAAACCCTAAACCCTAAACCCTAAACCCTAAACCCTAAACCCTAGACCCTAAACCCAAACCCCTAAACCCTAAACCCTGAGAAGGACTCTTATCTGGGATTACTCCACCTGCCCTCATCCCCACACTTGGAGCCCGTTGAAGTCACCCGTGGCGCGGTTCAAAGAAGGGTTTAGGGTTTAGGGTTTAGGGCACATCAAAATTTAACATCCGCGAGCCCACCGAAACCCTAAACTTACCCAGAGGGTCCAAAGATACTACCTTTAGGGAACCAGACCCCCGAAAGACTATTCTAATCATGGTCTTCGGGGACCTAATTCCTTAATAGTAGTGTATATGGACAATCTTGGCTACTCTTAACTCCAAACTCGGTCAACCCTGAGCCCGAAAACCCTAAACCCTAAACCCTAAACCTAAACCCTAAACCGGGCCTTTTCGGTGTCTCCGCCGCTGTCCGCATCCCCCCAGGCAACCACAGTACCATCGACTCGAATGGCTGCAAAGGCCTTGGGTACAAGATCTGTAAGATTTAGGTGTTAGGGTTTAACGGTTTTCTTAAAGGATCATGGGACTTAGTTACTAGGGTTATGATTTAGGTTTCAGATCTCACTAAGAACTTTGGGTAAACCGTAAGCCCCACGCCCTAGACAGTAAACATCCCTACCCTAAACCCTGTAACGCCTAGAAGCCCTGTAACCCTAACACACACCATAAATCCAGGTCACAGAGCAGGTGGCGTGCAGTGACCGGACGCCTCGCAACCTGGCAGTTGAGAAGTTTTGGGATTAGGGTTTAGGGGATTTGGGAATTTCCCAAAACAGGGGACCCTAATATAGTACCCTAAATAATAGGTTCCTTATTATAAGGACCCCAAAATAAGGTACCCCCTATTTTCGGAAACTCCCATTTGGGTTTAGGGATTAGAGGGATTAGGGTTCAGGGGATTAGGGTTTAGGGTTTCAGGGGTTAGGGGTTTGGGGGATCCGGGTCTAGGGTTTAAGTTCGGGTTTAAGGGAGTTAGGATTTAGGGTTTAGGGTTTAGGGTTTAGGGTTTAGGGTTTAGGGTTTAGGGCTTAGGGCTTGGAGTTTAGAGGGTTAGGGGTTTGTGGGTTTAAGAGGTTCGGGTTTAGGGTTTCGGGGGTTCGGGTTTAGGCTGCTTCACGTGTGCGTAGTCAGCAGGTGTTTAAGACTTCCTCGGCATCCGGCAGGGTTGAGGATTTTGGCTTGTCACAGATCCCAAATAACCTACCTTGTTAAGGACTTATATAAGAAGCTCACATCAAGAGGCCTTTTAATAAATTCTGTCTTTTGAAGATCTTACATAAACTCTTCGGATTTGACAAGAACCCTCTCTTTAAGGACTTATATACACGATAAGGATTTACTAAACAAAACCACTCTTCTTAAGGACTTAGATAATTCAAAAGGGAACCTTAAAGAAAGGAGGGTTTTGTAGGGTCCAGGGTAGGGCTGAGTCGAGTTCAAGCTTCTCTGAACTCCTCTGGGGCCTTCATGATTAGAATAGTAATAGGGTTCCTTTAGGGTTTAGGGTTTAGGGTTTGGGGTTTAGGGTTTAGGGTTTGGGGTTTAGCGTTCCTTTAGGGCTTTGGGTTTAGGGTTTAGGGTTCCTTTAGGGTTTAGGGTTTAGGGTTTAGGGGTTTAGGGTTTAGGGTCCTTTAAAAGGGATCCTTGAAGGAATATTATGAAGGCTCTATGAGGATATAATAGAGGGGCCTTAATAATCAGAATAAGTTTTAGGGGCCATTATACGATAATTATACAAGGGAAGCCAGTAAGTAAACCCTAAACCTATAGAGCCGTTATAGAACCTTTGGAGAACTCTTACTTGTAGAACCCTTAAAGGAAGGCTTAAAGAAAGTCTGAAACCCTGGCCCTAAACCCTAAACCTGGTGCAAGATGAGACAAGCGGCTGGTGTTGAACACATCGGCTATCCCCACCAGCAGCAGCATCTCCCCAGGTAACCACACTGCCATCTCCACGAAGGGCGGCGAACGCCGCGGCCGTTGAACAGACCGTCGACACATCGCAAAGCCCGCCAGAAACGCCGCTACTGTCTCCACCAAATTCTGCAGCACCCCATGTCACAACCCTCCCATCAGAGCACACTGCCGCACAGGCACCGTAGGACATGCTCATCTGCTGCACCTTTTTCAGTTGCCTTCGCACCGCGCTACTGTCTCCACCATGATCCTGGCCGGCCGAAGTATGCACGAGGACTGAAACAAATCATCAATTCATTTGTTCAGGCTTTGGTGTTCGCAAAACCCTACACCGCACAAACTCTCGAAGTGCTAATGTCCACCCTGACTCCCTGGCTTAAAAGTCCCCCATTGTTCCGATAATTTGTAATTAACTAAGACCATCATGAAGCTACCCTAAACCCTAAACCCTAAACCCTAAACCCTAAACCCTAAACCCTAAACCCTAAACCCTAAATTTTGAAGAAAAGCAGCTTCCGAACCCGGGGCCTGCAATGCCTGCATCGTTTAACAATATCTGACCTGCCGTGAGCCCTAAGCCCTGTAAACAAGTTATGAAGATGGGTACCTGAATAAATAGAACAACCTTTCGCCATTGTGACATATATCATAGTACAACTATATTATATTGCCTCCTCTTCGACGGCAGCGAATATTGTCAGATAAGGGGCTGGAAATGACTAGAAAGGGGTTTGGGGTCATATTGTCCTACACTTTCAGTCGGAAATAAGGGGATAACTATTACGAACGATACCGAGCCCTATCGTAAACCCATACTCTAAACCCTAAGCC
>CAJNDV010033709.1:5819-20334 GCA_905221635.1 Symbiodinium sp. CCMP2456 | reverse complement strand
ACATATATATATATATATATGAACCGAGGATCCTTGTCTCCCCAGGTTCTGACCGAACCATCGGCGAGGATCGCAGAGAAGGCCAGGCGCGATCCACGCAAAGCACCCACTTCCTGCGAGAGGCCTGCCTGGTTGCAGCAAACCCTAGGGTCTAGTGTTTTGGGTTTTGGTTTAGGGTTTAGGGTTTAGGGTGTAAGGGTTTAAGGGTTTAGGGTTTAGGGTCTAGGGTTGACCTGGGCCCTAAAGAACCTACCTTTTTAGGGTTCCTTATTTTGACTATACGTCCTTAACAAGTCAGGTTCTCTGTAAGGCCCAGGTCAGGTTTAGAAGTTGTAGGGTTTGGGATGGGCTTTAGGGGGTTTAAGATTTAGGGTATATGGTTCCCAGAGAGCCCAATACCCTTTAATTCAGGAATATGCCTTAAACCAGAACATGAAGGCCCGTATAGTTTAAGGTATATTCTGTAATTAAGGGGTGTGTGGCTTTCTGGGTTTAGCCTCCCTCTGCTGCGCGTGGCTGTAAGTTTACGGTCGAGGCTTTACTTAATATAGGGGGCCTTACTTAGTAATTTGTATAGGGTTTTGGTGTATATTGAAACTATAATGATAATACTACGGAACCCCCACAATGGGGCTTTGTAATTACTTAGGCCCCTGTATCAGTTTCTCGGTGCCTTCTGTTCTTCAATCCTCCTTGAAGTGCAATCTTCCGCCAAGGCCTTCAACCCTCAACTCTAAACCAAAAAACCCTAAGCCCTAAACTCTAACCCCAAAGCCCTAAAACCCTAAACTCTAACCCCAAAGCCCTAAGCCCCAAACCCTAAACCTAAACCCTACACCCTAAACCCTAAACTCTAGCCCCTAGACCCTAGACCCTAAGCCCCAAACTCTACGCCTAAACCCTAAGTTGAGGGTCCAGGGTTAGGGTTTCGCTCTGAGGTGGAGGGCTTCGGCTTAGGGGACACCCGGGGCTGAACTTTGGGAACTATGAGGGTTTAGGGTTTAGGGTTTAGGGTTTAGGGTTTAGGGTTTAGGGTTTAGGATTCAGAGGTTTAGGGTTTAGGGTTTAGAGGTTTAGAGGTTCAGGGTTTTGGGGTTTAGGGGTTTAGGCTTTAGAGTTTCGGAGTTCAGGGCTTGGGGTTTAGGGTTTAGAGGTTTAGGGGTTTAGGGCTTCTAGTGGTTCGGAATCGCATAGCTGGGAGCCTGCATCGTTCGAAGAGGGCTCTGGGGTCTAGTCAGAAAAATGAGCCCCATGTGGGATTCGTAGTAATTTTCAGCCTTTTGGTCGCAGTGCTGAGCCCCAGGTAGGATTCATAATATCAGCCTCATTTTTTCTCAGACCAGGCAAGTTTGTGAGGGGGGTCTCCGGAGACACCCTCTGAGAAGCAACGTTGAAAAATATGTTTCTGAGAAGGTTCTGTGTTTCACGTTGCAAACTTTTCAACGACCCCCGACAAACAAGGCAGTGCAGCAGGAGAAAAGAGATTGAGAAGAGGAGGGGAGCCGGAGAGCGAGGCCAGAAAACGACGAAGACGGGGAGCAGGACAGTCGACTCATTCATTCATCATCTCAGTGCTTGATGTGCTCTTAAGCCTAAACCCTAAACCCCTAAACCCTAAACCCTGAACCCTAAACCCTACACCCCTAAATGCTCATCATGCCACCGGAAGGCACGACAGGCTTGAGTTTTGGAGCACCCCGGTTCTATCGAACTCCAAGTTTTAACTTTGGGGTTGAGGGGTGCGCAAAACAAGCGTTGCAGTTTCGGATCTTCCGCTTAGGGCTTTTAGGGTTTAGGGCTTAGGGCTTTTAGGGGTTTAGGGTTTAGGGCTTTTAGGGGTTTGGGGTTTAGGGCTTTTAGGGTTTAGGGCTTTTGAGGGTTTGAGGTTTAGGGTTCAGGGTTCGGGGTTTAGGCTTTGTTCAGGGTTTAAGGTTTAGGGCTTGAGCAGGACTACCGGCAATGCGTTTCGGATCTTCGTTCAGCTTCAACCGAACTACCGGCACAACGCTGAACCCTTGCACCCAAATTCCTAATTCCTACGCCTTAAAACACCACTGAGCCTTGAAACCTAACCCTGAACCCTGACCCTTCAAGCAAAAAACAACTAAACCCTAAACCCTAAACCCTCAGGACTAAACCTTACACCCCTAAACCCAACAAGCGCCCGAAACCTCAAGGCCTAAAGCCCTACACCCTACGGTTGATGATATAAACCCTGCATTACCCATAATAAGGAATATACCACAATCCCCATAGTTTAGGGTCCTTAAGGTAATGCAGGGATATACCACAACCCCCATAGTTTAGGGTCCTTAAGGTAATGCAGGATTTATATGAACCCTAGGTCCAGATCCAAGCTGCTTCGGCGCAATCACCACCGGCCTCTGGATTGCCCCAGCAGATCACCGATCCTTGTAAAGGGTACTATAGAGTTCTCTAACAAGGTCCCCTTTAAGGGTTCTATAGGGTTCCAAAATAAGGTCCCCTTTAAAGGTTCTATAATCAAGTCCCCTTTAAGCGCTCACTTTAGGGTTGGGGGGTTCCCAACTAGCCCTTTACTAATAAGGGTGCCCTTTTGCCTGAATACTGGGTCCTAAACCCTAAACCCCTAAACCCCGAAACCCCTAAAGCCCTAAAGCCCTAAAGCCCTAAAGCCCTAAAGCCCTAAAGCCCTAAAGCCCTAAACCCTAAACCCGAGTTTAGTTTAACAGTGGGACTCCAAAATAAACAGGGCAAAAGGGTACTGGGGAACCTAGGATCCATCGGCTTTCAGAGCAGCGAAGGCCGCGCTTGTTGCACAGACCTCCTGAACCTCGGTTTTTCGATTGGGTGGTGAGGTTTTCGGGTTTCGTTTCAGGCTCTATAATAAGGTCCTATAGTGGCTTGGCTTTTAGGGTTTCGGGCTTACGGTTCAAGGTTCAGGGTTGGGGTATAGTGTCATTCGTAGGCTAGTCGAAGGGTCATAAACTTAGAAATCAGCCACCAGGGTATGCGATACTACAAGGAAGCGAACGATACCCTTATCTTACCCGTAATTGCACCCTTCTCGCAACCCTATGACCCCTTTCATGTAATTCGACCCTAGAATACCCGCATAAATCAAAACATCGTGCGCCCAGGAGCCTCACAAAGTTGATCTTGCACCCCATGGCTGTCACCACCAAACTCAGCATCGCCCCACGTAATCCTTGCTGCGGGTTTGACAGTTTGGGAGTAGGGGCCCACCAAAACCCCAAGCTCTATATCCCAATCCTTAAACCTGATTGCCTAAATCCTGAACCGTGCATCCGAAATCTTAAGCACTTCAAAGACGCAATATGTTGGGGCTCATGAGAACTGAAGCCCAGACACTCCAAAAGCCCCGGCTTAAGGAATCTACCCTAAGCCATGTGAGGGTTCCTACTCGAATTCCTAGTTGCTGAGTTCATATGCCCAGAAAACTGTATAAACTTTCAGTTCTGGGGTCGTATTATCCCAAAATCTGTGAAGGGTACTCATTCAGCCACTAAGAACTTCTTGGATGCTCCTGAGATCTTTGGTTGAGGCTCATATCAGGATTGGTGCTCCTTTGCTTTGGAGTCTGGGTTTGAGTGCCGAGATCTGCCGACGAGAAGGAGATTGCTACGGTCCTGGTGGCAATGACTAACCCTCCAAGCGGCTTAAGGGAGCTAGGATTAGGGGGACCCTTGGGGATATAGACCCTCTCAATAAGGTCCCTTTTAAGAGAGCCAAAAGTAGGGTTCAGAAGGGGTACGCTTTAAGGGGTACCCCTAATAATACTACCTAGTTACCTAGTTTAGGGTTTAGGGTTTAGGGTCTGGTTGCTGTGGCAGGCTAGTAATTACGTCTTTTCTGCTGACCGCAACAGGACCCGACTGCAACTTGCTTTGCGTGACATACTGAGTAGGCAGCAAGCCGACATGAACGAGATGCCTCAAAACCGAAATGCACTGAGTTCAAAGTAAGACAGCCTCGGGCTTCATCTGGGAGTAGCATGTACATCCGTATCTGTCTCTGAATCTACATAAATATATGTGCACATATACCTTTATTTACTTCTTTTTTTAACAAAAAATCGCCAGCCAGGCATCACTCGACCGTCGGCGCGGATGGCAGCAAAGGCACCGGCTGTGCCAACAACTTTCTGAACATCTTGCAGCTGGTCTCGTACCTTCACAGAACAGAAAGAAAACGCCTGGAAGATGTAGAAATTCATATAGAAACCCTGAACCCTACACCCTGAAACCCAAATCTTAAATCCGACACCCTAAAACCCCAAACCCTGAACGCTAATCAAACCCTAAACCCTTAAACCCTCACCCCTAAAACCCTAAAACCCTAAACCCTCAAACCCTAAACCCTGAACGCTAAACCCTAAACCCTTTAACCCTCAACCCTAAATACTAAACCCTAAACCCTAAGCCCTAAAACCCTAAACCCTGAAATCTAAACCCTAAACCCTTAAACCCTAAAACCCTAAACCCTAAAACCCTAAGCCCTAAAACCCTGAACACTAAAGCATATAAATCAGGGCACCGCCAGAGAACCTACCTTCGCCTTAGGGGCTGAGCACCCTAGCCCAAAAAAGGTTAACCGATTGAATTACCCAAGAGGGTTTAGGGTTTAGGGTTTAGGGCCTAGCCCAAAAAGGTTAAGCTTTTGAATTCTCCAAGAGGGTTTAGGGTTTAGGATTTAGGGTTTAGGGTTTAGGTACCACTATTATGGAATTAGGTCCCCAAAACCATAATAAGGATGGTCTTTTGGGACCTAATTCCATAATGGCAGTGTATATGGACCCTCTGGGTATAGTAGGATTATATAAGCTCCAAAAGGTTAAAGGTTACCTACTCAGCCCCTCAGTCACAGATGTGTTCGAGCTTCGGGTCTTCGAAGGGAAGCTGGGGGGGGGGTTGTGGGATTTAGGCTTTAAGGCTTTAAGGTTCAAGGTCGGAGAAGCATAGACTGGTGCAGGTGGTACGGTCACAGGCGTCGGTCCAGCGGCAGCGTAGATGGGCGCGGGCGAGAAATACGCAGCCGTCCCACAGAAAGGGCAGAAGTTGTAGTTTTTGCGGAGGAGTGCTCCGCAGCACATGGGCATCTCCATGTCTGCCATCTGCAGTTGCCATGCAGGATCTGATCGATGTTGCACGTGGCTTCATCACACGTGACCACGGTCTTCGATGCCTCTGCTCCTAAACCCTAAACCCTAAACCCTAAACCCTAAACCCTAAACCCTAAACGTGCTTGCCGGACTCGGCCATTCGCTTGGCCATCTTGCGACAGCGGAGAGAGGACTCGGGTCACATCACCGGCTGCTGAGCAGCTTGAGGGTTTCGGCTTTTAGGGTTCTGGGTATAGGGTTTAGGGTTTAGGGTTTAGGGTTTAGGGTTTAGGGTTTGGGGTTTAGGGTTTAGGGTTTTAGGGTTTTAGGGTTTAGGGCTTAGGGGTTTTAGGGTTCTGGGTATAGGGGTTGCTGGTGATAAGGTTTGGGGTGCGTGGGGGGCTATCAGGGATCGGCTCTCGCCTAGAACGTTCCTTCGGCAGACAAGGGTTGGGGCTGGAATTAAGGCAAGGCCTCTTGTTTGGCAGGATTTGGGGGATCGTAGCCTAGAGGGACTTAGGTTTTAGCCGAGAAGAAGGGGTCGTAATGTCGTCACTCAGTAATAGGACCCCTTAGAAGGGCCGCCCCGACTTGACGAAGCTTCCGTGTGCGGTCCGTTAAAGTTTTTCAGACTGAGGGTTGTTAGAGTTTAGGGCTTATAGGGGTTAGGGCCTAAGGTTCCTTTTGACGTGGACGTGTGCTAACCCTCACTCTCCCCCGCGCACCGGCCATTGCGCCCTCCACAAGTGAAACTAGCCCTCCTCAGATTGATACCCCTCAGCATCGACATGACTCCCTCCATCCCCAAACCCTAAACCCCAAAACCCTAAACCCTAAACCCTAAACCCTAAACCCAAAACCCTAAACTGACCCATCCTCCGACACGGACTTCGCGACCCTCACACGGGAGCATCTCCACAACCCTCGCGCACACGGCCAGCAGAAGAAACGCCACAGGTGGATCTTGTAGCCCAACAGGGAGTAGGTTAAGAATCAAGATGTGCGTCGCACAGGAGTTCGGCAGCAGCTTGCCAGCAAGAATCATGTGGCGCACAAAGTACCGGATGACAGAGACGAAAGGGCTTGAGGTTTAGGGTTCAGGCGTTTAGGGCTTCAGTGGCGTAGGGTTTAAGGGTTGAGGGGTTTGGGTGTAGGCTTTAGGTGGAGATGGGAGATGAAGCTCTTTAACCGTCATGTGCCAATATCACACTTCCGAACCAGCAACAGAAGGTCTAAAGCAACAGCCCAACTTTACAGTACAGAACACCGGCCTCTGTACTCATGCGAAGACACACACACAGACACACACACACACACACTCTCTCTCTCTGTGTCTCTCGTGCTCTCACGCTCATGGTTTCTATCTATCTATCGATCTGTCTATCTGTCTATGTACCTATCTACCCATGAATCGATCTATCTATGTGTAGTTATATATATATATACACACACATATATATATATATATATTTATGTATAGATGTGTGCATCTGTATATACATACGTAGCTAGATACAGCTAGATCTAACTTTCTATATATATGTATACATATATATATATATATATACGCTGTACGCCTCGTATGTACCTGTGTGACACATGCAGCTGTACATGGATTATAGCTTTACTCATCACTTTCGTCATGCATGTCTTCATAAGCACAAGAATGCTTAGCACGACTTGCTAGCAGCACAGTGGTAGTTATTAGAAAGATACTGACAAGAAATGAGGCCATGATTCCACTCAATTCTGGCCCTACTATTGTCTGTATCTCTCTGTCGTCGAACAACCAACCAGTGCATGCATCTACCCATCAACCAATCTTTCGGTCTATCTAACCTAACCTTACCTTACCTTGTCCTATCTATATGTCCATCTACCTACGTGACTGGCTATCCATCTACAGCCGTCAACAACATGCCTGCTTTCTGAGTCCCTATCTATCCTCCTGTCTATCTATTAACACTATCTACTTTTATCCATCGATACCCAACTCCAGACCCAAATTCTGAGCGACAGATTCAACCTCCTCTTCCCCTAAACCCTGAACCCTAAACCCATTCCCTTTAAACCCAAACCCTATTCCCTTAAACCCTGAACCCTGAAATTTAAACCCATTCCCTTAAACCCTAGTCCTAAACCCTAAACCCCTAAACCCTACCCTAAACCCTATTCGCCTAAATTCTGAACCCTAAACCTACTCCTTTAACCCCAGAACCCTGTCCCTTAAACCCAAACCCTACACCCCCAAGGGTCGGACGCTGCTGTCGTCGCCACCCAGCTCTTGGGACCCCCAGGTGCGAATGGAGCCATCCGCCTGCCAGAGCTCGGGGAGCACCGGGCTTTCAGTAGACCAGAGGGTCGGTTTAGGGTTTAGGGTTTAGGGTTTAGGGGTTTAGGGGTTTAGGGGTTTAGGGGTTAGGGTTTAGGGTCTAGGGCCTTGAGGGCCTTTGGGGCCTTTGGAGCTTTTAGGGTTTAGGTCTTTGAGGATTTAGGGCCATAAGATAAGAAGTCGCCCATAAGCTGGGTTCTTGTTAAGGGATTTAGGGTTTAGGGTTTAGGGTTTAGGGTTTAGGGTTAAGGGATTTAATTTAAGTTACCATAATAGGGATCTATAGTAAATAATATGGTTTCCTTATTATGGTAACTTAAATTAAATCCCTTAACAAGAACCCAGTAAGGTAGGAAGTAGAAGCCCTGAGCCCCTTTTGGGCTTTTTGGGTTTAAGGTTTAGGGTTTCGGGTTTAAGGTCTATCCTACAGCCTACCCATAGTCTACATTGCAGTTCCTTGTTTGGTTTAACCATGGGGACGAGAGGTAAGATAGGAAGTAGATAGGTAGTAGCCTTGTGAAGAGCTTGGTAAATCAATTAATCTTTCGGGTCTTAAGGTTTAGAGTGGGGTCTATGGGCTCAGTTTGAGGTTTGAGGTTATAGGGTCTGGGGCAGCTTAGCACGGCCAGTGCCAAGCGTTGAAGTTTGGGATTGTCGGGTGCAGGGCCGTCGGGTGTTCAGGTCGATGGCTCCGTGCGGAAAGGCTGAAGGAGGCTCAGGGTTTAGGCCTTAGGGTTCAGGGTTTAGGGTTCAGGGCCCAGGGTTTAGGGTCCAGGGTTCAGGGTTTAGGGTTTGGGGTTTAGGGTTCAGGGTTTACGGTTCAGGGTTCAGGGTTTAGGGTTGAGGTTTGAGGTTTGAGGGTTGGCCTTCGTTCGTGTTTGTTATGGTTTTCGTGGGGTCTGCTTGGAGTAGCGGCGGGCGGGTAGAATCAGTCACATGCACGACCTTGGAGTGCTGTTGAGGTTTATGTAGTTTCTGAGTCTCTGATCTACAAAACACAAAACACACAACCTCTCAGTTTTAATTACCATGGATCGTTTAATGTCCCAGGCAGGGCAAAAGTGTATCCAGCTTAGGCACTTCAGGCGGTCTCCATTTCACAAGGATCCGCAAACGGTGACTTATAAAGTCTCCCGAATGCTCCAGCAGCGGCCAAAGTTGGGCGGGTCGAGAAAACCTAGAACTGCATAGGGGCTTAAGAAGCAGACAGGCTTCCGTTAACGGTTCCTTTGAAAGGGGTCTATGTGGGTTAGAACCCGAAACCCTCAACCAGCATGAGGATTCTATAGCCACTATAATCAAGAATGACATACGACAGAACCGGGTTGAGAGCCTTGGGGATCAGGATTCTGGGCTTCGGCCCAGGTAGACCAGCGTAAGTTTTTTCTAAATTATTCTCTAGGTGTTTTAGGCTCTCAAGGGGTTTGGGGTTTTAGGGCTTTTTGAGTTTTAGAGTTTTACCCTTAACCCTGAACCCTAAATCCTTTTTATTTTAGGAGCGTTCGTGAAGAACGCCTGCCCTTGGGGGCTGGTAGGTGCTGCTGGGCGTTGTGCAAGGCGCTTCTCGGGATTGATCCAGATGCCGACACACGTAGACGGATTTTTTGCCAACCCCAAACCCTAAACCCAAAACCCCTACACCCTAAACCCTAAGAGACAATCTGCCTACTTGCATTGCAGGGTCGGTGGAGCTAGTAGGTAAGGCAGACAGTAGAAAGATCAGTTCCCTAACAAAAGATCCTAATGGGGTTGTGGTAGCTAATGCAACTATAAGTCTGTGCAACAACTGCGCCAAGTCCCCAACCCGCCGAAGCTACCCTAAAGCCTAAACCCCACAGCCTAAATCCCAAAGCCTAAAGCCTAAACCCCAAAGCCTAAAGCCTAACCCCCAAACCCCAAAGCCTCAAGCCTAAACCCTAAACCCCCAAACTCCTAAAGCCCTAAATCCCTAACCTCTCAACCCCCAAACCCCTAAATCCCTAAATCCCAAACTCCGAAACCCTAAACAACCCTAAACAACCCTAAACAACCCTAAACCCTGACATGTTGAGCCGGCATCCCCGAGACTTCCCCGCACCTGCAGCGCCGCGAATGCATCACCAGAAAAGGGCGTCATTAAGGCGCAGCTTTCAGAGATGGATTTCCTGGGTGTGGGGGTTCAGGGTCGAGGGGTTTAGGGGTTTAGGGTTTAGGGTTTAGCGTGCAGGGTGTAGGGGTTCAGGGTTTAGGGGTTTGCGTTACCCTCAACGCTACGGTTGAAAGGCTTAAGGCTTAGGGTTTAGGCCCGACAAGCCCTGCACCGTCTTGTAATTGTAGGGCTACGGTTGAAGGACTTCGAATTCAACCTCTCTAGCTTTTGCAGATCCGGATCAACACTGTCGACTTCCACCTAAACCTAAAACCTAAATATATATATATATATATATTTTTTTTTTCTCTTTATAATATTATAATTATTCAAGTTTTCAAGGATTTTCGAACAGTTTTAACATATGTCAGAAGATTTTCGAAGATTCTAGACTGGTTGAGAGTGAGGCTTGGGCGGGCACATCGGCACTGCGAACCTTCAGCCACCAAGTCTTAACCCCGGAAATGATAAACTGATGGCGGGGGCCTGAATGACAAGAACCCTAAACCCTGAACCCTAAACCCTGATAGGATTTTGAGACATCTTGTATCATATACACATATATATATATACATATATACATACACTGTCACTAGAAATAGCTATAGTAGATTATGAGGAAACCGCAATCGACAACATGGGTGTTCTTGTTCCAGTATTACTAATTATTGGGTATTCCGACCTCATTTTCACCACACCAAAACCACGAAATTGGCCCCGGGCACAAACCCAAAGCCGAAAACCCAAAGCCTCGGCTCGAAAACTCAGACTCCAACAAGCTACACTCTGCCCTCTGAACTCCATAACCCCAAACACAGAAAACTGTAAATCCTAACTTCTAGACCCAATCTTAAACCCTAAACCCTGAACCCTTAACCCGAACTTCAAGACCAAGACCCCAAAACTCGAAAATCTACACCCTAAACCCCAAGCCCACAACTCTACCAAAACCTACAGAGCCCCATCAACTCCTAAGAGGACGTCAAACAATCCGGAAAAATACACTAGACCCCTTAATGCTAGTAATCCTCCTAAACCCTAAACCCTAAACCCTAAACCCTAAACCCTAAACCCTAAACCCTGCCCCACGCAGGAAAGCCAAGCCACTGGGATTCAAACCTCGGTCTCTTGAGGTAAGGACTTTGGGCTTAGGGTGTACCCGGGGATCCAAAAACCTAGGGTTTAGGGTTTAGGGTTTAGGGTTTAGGGTTAAACCTACCGTTTTAAGGGTACTACCCTCTAATTTTGGGGTCATAACCTACTATTTTGCAGGGTTTGAGGTCACAGGTAGGGTTTAGGGCTCAGCGTTTATCGTTTTAGGGTTTAGGGTTGTGGGGGTTTAGGGTTTCGGGTTTCAGAGTCAGCCAGGGTATAGAGTTCGGTGTGGCTCCAAAACCCCTTAATTGAGAAATGACTCTTGAATTATGGTAGAAATCTTGTTATGATTTGGGACACGTTCCTTCACTGAGGGCTTCTGGAATCTCTGGAAAGGAAGATACTTCGAGAAGGTACTTAATGTAGATCCCACCGAATGAGAAGTAGGCCTGAGGTATAGGGCTCTGCGAATCACATTGATTCCGAGTTCACGGCACGGGGAGGGTTTGGTCTATCAGCAGCAATGGGCAAGGTGCAACTGCATGCCAACCCTCAGAACAAACGTTATCGGCTCCAGTGTTTAAAGGCTTTAGGGAATGTTTGGGCTATTGAACAACATCTCCAGACATGCAGGTTCCAACTCCACGCCCTGTGAACTCACAGCGTATTCCGTTGAAAAGAGCACTATTCTGGCAAAAACTAATCCTAAAGCCAAACGTTGTATTCCACACACACCCTAAACCCTAAACAGAACCTGTCTGGATTCTCCACCCTGAGCCGCTGAGCCCTCAAAAAGGGCTGCCAAGTTCCTAAACTTAACCCTAACCCCGAAGGCCTAAACCCTAACCCCGAAGCCCTGAGCCCTAAACCTAAAGGCCCCGACACGAACCTAAGCGCTGCGTCTGAGAAGCAAAGAAACGACGCTCACGGCTCGGAAGATGGCAGAGAGGGTGTCCTCCGGTTTAGTTACTAATTAGTTACTGTTCCTACTACTATAGGGTTGAGGGTTCAGGGATTTTCGTGGTGTGGGGTTTGGAGCATCGGGGTTTAGGGTGTTAGGGTTTTGGGGCTTCCAAAAACAGGCTTGCATTGCTTATGGTTTCTGGTGGGTTCAAGGGTTTACCACGTAGCCATCAGTGGGTCACATGTGGAAGTGCTTAATATTGAATGTTTAGCCTCCCATGCTTCTACCATACAAGGAACGAAATGTATTATTGGCAAGCAGAAAAACCCCTGAACCCTAAACCGGCCTTTTGGCTTTGAAGGGGCTCAAGGGGTTCGGGGCAAAAAGGGGTTCGGCACAAAGGGTAAAGTGCTTTTCGGTTCACGGGCTTGAGCAGCGGGAAGCACCCGAATCTAAGTCGGGGCTTTACATGTGTTTTGTTGGGGGGATAGTCTGCTAAAATTGTGAAAAGGAAACCCGATAACAAAACCTATATATATATATATGTATATATATATATATATATATGTATATATATATATACACACCTGTAACTAGATGAAGAAATAATACATAAGCAAATGCAAAACACAACTACATACTTTTTTATACACAAGATACACAAGGCGATATGCATCTAGACATAAGTGTGTGTAATACATAAGTAAATACATCAAAACACAACTACATACTTATTTATACATAAGATACACAAGTAGAGATACATCTAGACATAAGTGTGCGTGTATATACATACATATATATATATATATAACAAATACATATACGCATAATATATGGATACATGGGACAATATTGGAACATTAACCCCGCAGGTCTAAAGGGCTTGACTTGGTCCGTCTTTGGCTAGTCTACTTCTCATGATTCGGAACGCTCGGTTTTTAGGATCTAGATGCTATTTCTGATTCAAGAATCTTAGGGTTCTCTGCCCAGGTTTGGGATTCAAGGTTTAGGGCTTGTCGGGTTTAAGGTTTGTGGTTTAAGGTTTAGGGTTTCGGGTTTGTAAATCTTACTTGTAAGCTGCACACGAAGCGTCCCGATGACACAGTGCTACAGCATGGAGTCCTGCAACCAATACGAGTGTAGTCCATGCATGAGCACTTTGCGTGCACAACCTTCTGTGTGAAGAAGCTATACTAGCCAAAGTGGCTGCCAAACAGGGTGCGCCACGACTTCGTCTACCCGAAACCATCCTAGACCACAAAACCTTATGTACAGGAACTACAGCCGTCCGTTTGCACGTCCCGTAAGCTCCGCCACGAGCCGCGGACACACACTGCGCGATTCGTCCGTGCTTCAGGCTTAGTTGTATTCATACCAATACTTCCAAGAACCTTAAAGGGTTTCGGATTTCGAGTTCAGGGTGCCAAGAACTTTGCATAAACTTGCAATCCTAGAACCACCCTAAACCCTCCTAGATTCCCTATAGAACCCCTATACGTCCCCTTTGAAAGAACACAGTGGGCCTCGCTTTGTAAACCGAGCTCTGCGAGAGTGTCCGAAGGCTTCAAGGCTTTTCCTTGGCTGCTTCGAAAGCGGTTCTGGGGATCTGGTAAGCGGACAACTATGCCACAGTTGCGGGTCGGCAAACCGTGTCCTTGAAGGCACGTGGAATAAAAGCCCAAGTGGTTTAGGGGCATTTAGGTTTGGGGGGTTTACCCTAAACCCTAAACCCTAAACCCTAAACCCTAAGCCCCTAAACCCCTAAATAGTGTTAATCTGAAAGGTTGAACAGTTTACCCCATGGGCTGTGGCAAGTACCCAGAGACTCCCAAACCCCTTATTTGAGGAATCTACTTGAACTCTTAGTAGGGTTCCTATCATAGTTAAAGGTCTGTTCCTTCATTAAGCAGTGCTGGAGTCACTTCGAAAAGGGTTCAGGGGGGTTTACGTGGGTTTAAGGGGTTTAAGGGTTGTAGATTGCAGGAATTATGTCTGGAGGTGGGTGGGTGGGTGGATAGGGTTTGTTTTTTTGGTTTCGAGGCTTGGCATGCGTGTCCAAACACATTTCCTGGTTTCATATGGGTAGTCCTCTAAATTCGGGTTCCTTTGAGGGTCAGGTTGCCGTACTATATTGGGGACCTAAAAAGGGGGCTCTAATTTAGAAAACTACCCATATCGAAAGAAGGAAGAGCCTCTGATTGCTACAACCTCCCGCAGAATAAACAGGAATCCAACTCCAGATGCTCAGAAATCGGCACTGTGCCAATGGCTGTATCTTCACAACATGGGGGGGTTCCGAAAATAGGGGACCCAAACATATCACCCCAAATGATGGGATCCTTACTATAAGGACCCCAAAATAAGGTGCCACGAAGTGTCCGAAACTCCCACATCCCTCTTCGAAGCTTTCCCGCACTTCGCGGGCCAAGATGACCAGCTCACAAAACCCAAGAACCCCAGGGCTTCACCCTCTTCGAACTTGCGGTTTCCCGGGATGCTAACCCTAAACCCTAAACCCTCAACCCTAAACCCTAAACCCCTAAACCCTCATCCTGCAAGGTGCCCGGCTTCTCCAATCTCAAAACGTTGCCGGATGGCCAGCTGCCCGCTAACATATTAAAGGAAACTACAGGTGGGGAGTTTAGGGTATATAGGTTTTAGGGTTTTAGGGTTTTAGGGTTTTAGGGTTTTAGGGTTTTAGGGTTTTAGGGTTTAGGGTTTAGGGTTTTGGGTTTAGGGTCAGGTGGGGAGTTTAGGGTATATAGGGCTGCTATAAGGCTTCTATAAGGTATATAGGCCTTCTATAAGGCTCCTATAACAGTAACTGCCCACCTGAAAATGTCCTAGAACATAGGGGCCTTCGTAATTAGAATAGGGTTCCTTTAAAGGGACCCTTAAAAGAGATACTATAAGGGCTACTAAAAGGGTTCAGGGTGTAGGGGCCTTCGTAAT
>CAJNDV010033708.1:106231-130328 GCA_905221635.1 Symbiodinium sp. CCMP2456 | reverse complement strand
AGCCTCGAACAATGGAAAGCGGAGGATAGAACCGGCGAATGCGTTACCAAAGCTTTACCGTGACATATTCGTCCTTCCTGACAGCAGCGAGCGCCCAGCCCGAAAATCGCTTTGAGTGGATCTGTGAGTGAGTGTGTGAGGCACCCGAGGTGCATCCTGGGATCATCCTGGGATCTCTTGGATCTGATGGACTGTAATCGGTCGTGGTACTGCAGGGGCTGCTCTTGTATGCCCTGGAAAGCCTGGAAAGCGTGGCTGGACTCGGTCTTGCTGTGTCTGCGTAAAGGAGTTCGGAGCGCTGAGGCCGAGCTGCCGTATCACCGTCTCTCACAGCAGCGTCTCCACCACTGGGTGCCGTGCCGTGGTAGGGAGTGCCGGGGCAGGGGCTGTCAGATGCCAGGCCAAGCTGTTGCAGGGCGTCACCACCGAGAATGCTGGAGACCAGAGGACGTAGTCGCCTTTTGATCAGTGGAAGTCGTGTGGGACGTAAGGCAGTCTGAGGCTTGAGGACGTCGTCCAGGACCTGCCCAGCACAACTCGGAGGCAACTTCCGGACCCCATCTCACCATCTCCATCCCTCGCCAAGTCGCCCGGGCCAGTCTGGACACTCAAGCACATCGCGAAAGCAGGGCAGAAAATGCGAGCCATCGCACATTGACGATTCGGAGCAGTCACAGTGGCGGAGAACGAGGCCAGCAAGACTTGCATGCCGCAGCCATATTGTGGCCCCACAGAAGCCTGCTTCAGCTGCATTAAGAAACGGTTGAATCACGTTTGACATAGCGGCACAGTGATTCCCGCCCATGAACATCGGGAGAAATGGCGAGACGCAAGACAGTCTTGAAAAGTGCCCCGCGAGCCAAGCCATGCGAGCCCTTCAAAGCTGAAGGTGCGAACATGCTCCGTGCTGCTGAAAACGGAAGAGCTGACGTTGCACTGCACTGCATTGGACTGGGAACAGCTCAGGTCCAACATGGACCTCGATGAGACAACGGGCCTGAGCAAGAGGGTGGGGCCTCATGGCCTGGAGCTTGTGTGAAAGGGCAGTAGCTATCCGTGGAGGCGAGCACGGTGCAAGCTCCCCCACAACATCCACAACCTCCTCTTGAACTTCCCGTCTGGCCGGGGTGGAAAAGGGTCGCTGAAAGTGTTTCAAACCCCTGGCTCTTGTGAGGCGCCGAAGTCAGACGGCGAAAGACATCTCCCCGATCCAAAAGCCTCGTGCTCACTGATGCTCACTTGCTCATCCTATCGCTCACTCTCGCTGAGGCGGCTGAATGAGGTGGACGACCATGATCCGGGAGGATTGATTTTTCCTCCACAGGCAGTGGAGGGGAGAAGAGCTCTGCATTCTGTGAGCCAAGACTTTGGGCTCAGGTTTCTGCGCGGCAAAACTCTCGGCTCGGGCCCTGGCAGCGGCGAAGTCTGGCCCTCCGCCTCCTCCGCCGCATCTCGCGACTGGCACTCGCAGGTCGGCCAGCGAGGCCGGATCCGGCATGGCCCAGGTGGGGAGAATGTCTGCATTTGTCTGCTCATGTCGGGGGCCCTTGCAAGAAGTCGCGAACAAAAAGCCCAGAGCCGAACTCCATAGCCAGCAAGCACCATTGTGCAGTCGGGCACCGTCTTCTGCTGCTCCAGGAGGCCGATCTTCGCCCGCCGAGCTGCGTGAACTTCCTGCTTTGCCTGGTCGTTTGCCTTGGTTTGTGCTCACAGCGACTGTTCAGACGTTCCCCCGTTTTTGACTGAGGTCAACCTGTGCATGGGGCTGCTGACGCCCACCATGGTCGGACACTCGGACACGTCCTCCACGTCTGAGTGGGATACCAGCGGGTCCGGCTCGTCAGGTGGACATGTCCCGCACGGCCATGCAGTACCAGCCCGGTGGGATAGGGGGTGCCAGGCACCCCCCCCCCCCCCCGTGGTCTCATCCTCTCACCACCTCGCTTCGTGCGACAGGTGCTTACCATATTCCACTGCTTCGGTAGTGATGGCGGAAGCCCTGGTGAACGTGGTCATCGGTTTTGCCGCCATCCGGCCGCTGGATGCAGCTACTGCAGTGCATCAAACGTACACTGGTACACATGGTCTTGCCCTCCACGACGTCTCAGGAAGAAGCAGGACAGCCGGCGCAAACTTTGGGATTGGAAGAGCCATAAGGAGTTCGTTGTGCTCACTGTGGCCGCAGCCTGACGCATTCGCGGTCCTTGTTCTGGCATGTCTGGCACCTTGGCTCTCCTCCTAGACCTACTGCCTGGGCGACGTGGTGGCCCTCTGTGCGATCGGCAGAGGCGGAGGCCGGAAGTGTCGTGGCTGCGACCATAGAGCACATGCGTGTGGCATGAGCCGTGGCGGTCTCAGGGCTGCTCTTCATTACCATGAATAACTCGAGGCCTCGTCGCTGCGAGGCTGCGAGTTTTTGCTGTGCAACTGCGACGCTGCAGGCTGCTCTTTGCTGCCGCAGCATCACACGTCATGATTGATTCCAGGCGTGTCTCAAGAGGCTTTGCGGAAACAAGGGGTGCTCTGTACTGCAGACTGTGCCAGGTCTCGCTGGGAGTGGTTTATCCTCTTCGCCATCTTTTCGTCCCTCATTTGCTTTGCAGTTCGGCCCTGAATCGAGTGCGGCCTCGTTGAATGATGTCCGTTTTGGCACATTTGCAGGCTGGGACGACTTCCGGGCAGGAGGCGGAGCTGAGAAGAGGTGCCGTGCTCGGGCGACTGCCTGCCCAAATGAGTCGGGGTTTCGGGGAAAGGCACGGTCTATGCCAGTGGCGCGGGGCCGAGGGGCACATCGCTCCACGGTGCTCGGCGCGGTACTGCGCGGTTTCGCGTTTTGCGCTCTGCTGCGCACTGCTCCAAGGCCTGGCAATGTGCAAGGCTGGGCTGTCGGCCTTGGCTGCGGTGATGACGGAGCGGCGCCTTAAGCACTGCCAGTGCTGGCCCTGGGCGACCCGAGAGCGAGAGGGCCACGAGCTCTGTTTCGGACGGAGGTTCACGGTGATGGAGGCGAATACTTTGCTAAAGATGCAGAGCCTTATGGCATGGGCCCCGGGGACGGGAGAGAAGATAAGCAGAGAGTAACAAAGCCACAATGTGACGTCTCAGGTCTCTTTGCTGGTCTTCACTGTCCAGATGCTTTTCCAGGAGGCAATTGCAGCTCGCGCTTTACAGCTTTATCAGCCGTCGCTCAGCCGTCGCTTCAAGCACAGGATCTCTGCCCAGAGGACAAGGCACTTGTGACCACCCCCTGCGTGGACAGGAGGTGCCCGAAGAGCTTGTGCGGCATGCGGGGCTGCGTGAATCTGCGCGACCGGCGCTGCTAAGGGGCTGGGATGCTTACACGGCCTTCGTGCTTTTGGCAGAGGACGCCTCTGAACCGCATTCCACGCCACAGCTACGCGAGCGCGCGCTGTGCAGGTGGGCAACGGCTGGCTGTCGGTGGCTATCCTGGCACGCACTTCTCTGAGTGGAGTGTGCGGAGTGAGCCGAGTGAGTCGAGTGAGTCGAAGTGAGGAATGTCCGCGATTGTGAAGTTCGTCTGCAAGGCGGCGGCGGCGCGAGATGCCAAGCGCAGCCAAGCGCAGCCAAGCGCAGCCAAGCGCAGCCAAGAGCCTCGCGGAGCGGAGCGGCTGAGGCCCAGTTTGTACGTGGTCTACGTGGCAACGAACTTCCGGCAGCACCACTTTGAGGTCCGTCGCTTTGTTGCCTCAACCCTCAGAGCCCTAGACATGCGCAGACAGCAGACGCATCAGATCAGATGCCGCAGTCGCACTTTGTGCTGAGTGTTTTGTCATGGCATCTCCTCTTGTCATCTTGTCACTGACTCCGCATTTGCCAGTGGGCGACCTTCGTGCCGATCCTCGTCATGACAGCCCCGGGCCCGGCCTCATCCTCGGCCGGCGTAACTGGTTCGCCACTCTCTTCTCAGGCCTTCATTTGCCTCTATGCCGAGCCACGCTGCTGCTGTCCAGCTCGAAAAGAGCCAGTTGCGGGTGACTGGCCTGGCAACTATCATCGTGGCAAATCGTGAGGATTTCTCAGGTGCCATCGAAAGGACTTCCCGAATTCCGGTTGTCCCTCCGTTGGACACAGGGTGATTCACGTTCCTATACGCTTTTTGCCCGATTTTCCCAAAGTTTCGAAGCGTTCCAGTCTGCAACGGGCTTGCGACGTGTTGTGGCCATCCTGCGACGCCAAAGCATGGCGAATGCCACGACCAAGGAAGCCAAAGAATGCAGGGTGGCTGCTAAACAAGGAAGACCTAAGCTCTTTGCTTGGGGCATCTGCATACGCCAATCAACATGCAGCCGTTTGGCATGCCAAAAAGCCATGGAGCGTCTATGGCTTCTGCTCCTCCCTGCTGCTAGAGCAGTGCTTTGGACAAAGATGTGCATGTGGCTGCTTGAGGTTAGCTGGAACTCTGCCCCCCAGTTCCAGATGTTGATCTAGACGCAGCGCCTGAGGTCGTGCATGATGCTTACTTCATTGACTCCCTTCAGAAAAACAACGAAACGTGGCGTGCCGAAGATGCTGAGATCAACCAAAAGCTGAATGCGCTGGAGCCTTGCCAAAGACTGCTGCTTCTCGCAGTGCAGAGTGAGTTTCCTTGACTGAACATTGCGCCATTGCACCAAGGAAGCTCGATTCCGAAAGAAGCCCAACATCATCTACATCTTAGCAGCTTGCTGGTGCTCAGCAAAGAGCAAAGCAGCCAACATCCCCTAGCAGGGCTGGTTATTTCATATATGAGACATTATGGCTATGCCGTATATGGCTGACAAAATCATACTGTCCTCGCATGTCCAAAATTCTGACCGTCCAGGAAAGCTTTTGAAAGTAAGCTCTCCCAGAGCTCCAAATCAATATTATGTTGCGGAGCTGCAGAACAATCATGGCATGTGAATACGCATACACTGTGCTTGTTTGACAGGTGGAGAAACGGTGGCAGGGCAACTGCCTCAGAAGTGAAGCGATGCATGTCTCGTCATGCACCGATTGGGTTCGAGCAGGCCGTAGATCTGGGCAGGCAAGTGCCAACCCCATGTCGGGATCCCGGGCAAGCCCAAACACAAGAGCACGGCGGGACTTGCCTGCTCACATCTACGGCCTGCTCGAATCCACGTGGTGCATGACGCGACATGCCTCGTTTCACTCCTGACGCAAGGTTTAAACAAACATATTGTATGTTCACATGCAGGAATTGTTGTGCGGCTCCATGGAAGCTTCACAGCATCTTGACGTGGAGACGAGCCTAATTGGTCAGGCTAAGTCCTTCCCCATGCTTCGCCTGATCTCGTTTCACAGGGTTCCAGGACGAAAGCTACTGCTTACGGCATGCCGCCAGCACGTTTTTCAAGATGTTAGGCCGCATGTTTCATGTTCATGGTGTGTCCAAAGCCCTGTGGTGTGAGTGTGTAATTGTGCTTTCAAACGTTTTGCCCATGCAGTAATTATGCCGCGAGCATGTCGTTTCTGCATCAAACGTCCGGGCTTGTTTTGGCCAGATTCCTGGGCTATGTTGTCTATGTGTACTGTCTAATTCGGACCCCGCGGTTTCAGGTTTGCAGAGCGTATTGATTACGGTCTTCCTGTTAGTCGCAGTACAGTCTTGAACAATGCGATAGGTCAATGACGACAAGCCATCACAAGCACCTGTACGTAGAAACCCTGTTGACTGCTGTTGGCTCCCTGTCTCTTTCCTGAGCACCAGCAAGGCAGACGACATTGGCTGGGGCGAGTTGGGATGGCAGGGTGGGGGCAAGCACCGTGGAACACCCACAGATGGATTGGATGCCATGGCCTTCGAGGGCATGCGGTTTTGGTCTTCCTACGCCGAGCCTTCCTGCACTCCCTCCAGTGCCTTGTCGGCCTTGGCATTTTTTGTGAAGCAGCAAAGTGTGACCACTGTCAGGAACGGCTATCATGACAGGCCGCCACCCTGTGCGGACGGGTCTATTGAAGGCGCGAGCGACCTGTAGCACTCGGCCTGTCAGCGGGCTCCTATGGTTCAGGTGCTGTGGCCTGGCCAGACAGACGGCCTCTCGCCCGAGGAGTTCACCCTAGCCGAGGCCGGGGACTTCGGGACCGGGGGTGTTGTTGCCAGTTTCTGGGCCCTTCTGAGAGGCGCTCTCGGCGGCCGGTTACCATACCGTCGCTTGTCTATTGCTGGCGGCACGGTTCGTTTCTTCTCCCGAATATGACGAACTGGAAGCTGAGGCCATGTGGGGCAAGTGGCGACTCGGCTGCACAAAGTCTTTCATGTCTCGTGCTGCCAAAGCTTCATTCGTCCTGTGATCGTCTCTGGCAAGGCACTTGGGGGAGCTGCCGGAGCATGCTCCAGAAAACCAAGGCCCATCGAGCACATTGGGGAGAGCTTGCCAGCTGTTGACTCTGCAAGGCTTCGACTACGCATATTACGGTCTGTTCAATGGGGCACCGGACAATTGGCCGGAGTCTCATGACGCCTGGCCGACAGTGGGCGTGCGCATATCGTCATCCTGGTCATAGCGAGGAGTAGAGTAGATGCGATGAGGACATGTATGAGTCCTCGCCCAATGCCCACCGTGGAATGTTCTACGACTTCCCCGGCGTAGAGGCCTGGAGGAACATGGGCCGCTCTTCGGAGCGAGAGCTGAAGCTCTGCCCGGCCCCCAAGGCGTATCGAGAAGAGACGGGCATCGACCTCTCGGAGCGCTCGGATATCGGCTTCGCTGAGATGACTTCGCTCTCTCGCTCTCTCTCTCCTCCCCTCTTTCAGGAGTGCGCCTTTGTCGGACGCCGCGGAGAGCCGCGGCAGCGACTCGAGGGCCCGGCCGGGACGCTGGGCCCCCGCAGGCGAGCCGTCGGGCCAGACGCATCTCCGAGCATGTGACCTCCGACAGCCGACTGCCGGTGCAGGCAGGAGTACTTCGAAGAAGAGTCCATCAATCAGATCACCAGGCACACCAGGCGAGGGGCTGAAGCTTGCGGCCTGCAAAGTCTTGGAGGTACGTGCAGGAGAAGGCCAAAGACGAGAAGCCCTTCTTCATCTACTGGGCGACCTACACGCAGCAACTGCAAGGCCCCGTCACCTCATAGCGAAGCCCCAGCTTTCCTGAAAGCGCAGAGCCTCAGGTTCGACACCGCAGATGAAGGATCCACATGTCGACAAGGCAAATGCACAGGCGTCGATGATGGCAGCACACAGCAAGTACGTTACTCGGCTACTGGAGACCTTGAAAAAGGTCGACGCCTCAGAAAAGCCACGTCGCTCGCAGCTTTGCTCTGCTCACCTCCACCTGTCTTTCAGGAGGGCATTGCGGAGAACACCCTGGTAGTTTGGCGGGGACTGCTCGTGTTCTCTGAACATCTGTCATATGAAAGGCACATCACGCGGCACCTTCGGCCAGGTTCAGCGACAACGGGCCAATGTATGCCTTCTTCCCGAACTCAGGCAGAAAGCTGCACAGGGTGCCCCAAACACAAGAAGTCCCTTTTCAGGCTACTCCTGGCTGCGGGGCGGGAAGGGCACTGTGCTGGAGGGTGGCGTGCGGGTGCCGGCGATGGCCTGGTGGCCTGGGATGATCCAGCCTCGGCAGGCAGGGACCTCTGGGTTTCAGGTCTAAGCTCAGTGGCGCAGCCATGCTCCATTCTGCCTATGGGCCTATGTGATGTCAGGATCCTGTGGACCTGCTCCACCTCACCGCGCTCCGCCTGCTCTGCTTTCCCCTTGACACGGGCACTTGACGTTCCTCTCGCTCTCGCCTTTAGGATCTTTATACCACGGCTGCTCGCCTGGGTGGTGCGTTGTCCCACATACCCGAGGAGATCGCATGCAGACATCATTGCGCTCTGGTGGTTCCCCTGTTTCGGCAGGATCGCGTCTTGGACGGCGTCGACCAGGCCTTTGCTGCTGGCAAGCTGCGCCCCGATCATCGGTTCCTCCGAACTCCGAACAGGCCCCGTTGCTCCTCCTGGGTGAAGGCCATGGGCGGAGGAGCCTGGATAACGGGAGGGAGACCTGCCCAATGCAAAGCAAAGCAAGGCAAACACTGCAAGATGGGAAGACCAAAAAACCCCTGATTCAAAAAGACTTAAACCTTTCAGGAGCACTATGTTCCACTACAGCGGCAGTGAGTGGGGTCCCTGGAAGCCTAGTGTGCCGTGGGCATTCGGGAGCCCACACCTTGCAAGGTTGGGCGCGATTCGCCACAAAGACTTCAAGGTCCACTTGAAGGAGAGCAAGGGAGGATTGCCGAACATGGAGTTCTACAACGTCAGGAGGGACCCAGGTGAGAAGTACGGAGAGTTTTACAAGGGGCTTTTTGCAGTAACGCCGATTCAGCGGTTTGTCCAGGCCCACAAGAGGCACATGCATCGGTTTCCGAATCGGGGCGAGCTCGGCGAGACTGACATGGGATCTTGCCCGCCGCATGCTTGATGTTTTAAGACTTTAAGACCCTGACGAGTTTAAAGAAGCGGCCAGCATGTCGGCTGCAGTTTGAGGTTAAAGTTGTAGCATAGCGGTCACCAGTACCGATTTCGGGATGCTGGGTGTCTGCGCCGTCGTGCGGGCAAAAGGCATTCCGCAAGCTGAGGCAGCTTTCAGGATGAGAGGCTGCACCAAAAGTACATCGAAGCCCTGTGAAGCTCTGCCATCTTCCAGCTTCAAGAACGGAGAGCCCCTTAAGGGCAGAGGCGCGCGCCTATGCCGACGAGCAGGGCTTCGCAGAGCCGAGACGACTCTCCGAGCCTGGGCCCGAGCCGCGAGCGGAGCAGAGTGCGACGTTTGCGGCGACGTTTGCGAGCCTTTTCTTTTCTCCTCTCATTTGGCGCCGAGGCCTTGGCTCCGATTCGAAGCAGCCGGGCAGACAGGCCGAGCACCGCGTCGTGAGGACGCAACAAAGGGACGTACGACGTGTGCCACATCGATGCGATGTGACGGGGGTTCGCGTTCGCATGCACCGGTCGAAGCTCTGTCCCGCAACAGGTTGTCAGGGACTGCCGTGACAATGCCAGATCGCGCAGTACAGCTCACACCCAAAGCGCAAGGAAGCGAGCAAGCAGCTGCGCATGGGGCAAGCAGCACCAGCAGCAGCGGGGGAAGGTAGAAGTCTGCAAGACGTAGAAAGAAAGCAGAAGGGAGCGAGGATCGGCAGCCGCTTGCAGTCTTCCGGCGGTGTGTTCGAATTCTTATCATAGTCGGACTTTGGGCTGTCGAGGCTCAAGCGAGATCGAAAAAGCGGCACGGCCACAGCGGCAGCCATGGCTTCAGAAGACGTAGGTTTAGAAGCGGACTGGAGAGCCAGCGGCGAGCCGACCAGCAGCATCGCCAAGGCGTTGAAAGGCTGCTGATTTGGCTCGAGGGCGGCGAGGTTCGGAGTTCGGGCCAGTGGATGGGTCTGGAGACTTGGGCGCAGCTGAATGTCACCAGGACCTCTTCTACCGCAGCTCCCCACTTGAGCGCAGCCTTACCATCGGGATCTTTGGGATCCTGGTCGTGCCCCAAGTTCAGCAAGCAGAGTGAGAGTATACATCTCGTTTGGTGTCATGACGGCTGCGACCCGTTCTCTACAGGGAAGTCGTGAGCTTTTCAACATAGCATTGTTCGTGCAGCAGAGGCAACAGCACACGCAAACGTGCTTGAGGTGTTTGTATGTTAGGCACAACTAAGGATGTGGGTGCTGTATGAACCCACGGAGATTTACCGCAGCACAGTGGCTGTCGAAGAAGGGCCTGACGGCCTGACGGCTCTTGTTTTTCTTCAGTCAGGTTGCCAGCGTGGGATTTGCGGCCTTCTCCAACTGCCGACGCCTTCGTCTCCGCTCCTGGGCTCGTGCTCTCTGCTGCTCGGCTCGGCTCTCTGAGGTCTCGGCGACCGCTGCGCGTCGGAGCGAGCGCGCAGGCAAAGCTTGGCCTCGGAGGTGGCGAGGCCGGTGCCGGAGCCCAGCCTAGCCGGCCTAGCCTCCTAAGGTCCTACTGTAAGGCCCTCCCGCTTTTTTGGTCTGCGTGGGAGGCTCCGCAGTGAGCTGAGCGTGTACCCAGTGCACCCTGCCCGGAACTCAGAGAGAGAGCACATGCCCGAAAGCACGCGAAGCACGCGGCCCGCAGCCAGGGAATCTTACCGAGGCCTTGGCCTCCGGCGCTTTCTCTGCAGGCCACGGCGCAGCGGAGACAAAGAGCAAAGCGTGGTTTCTTTCGCGATGGCTCGGTGTTTGGGCAGGAGAAGACCTTCCGCAGAGGCCATGTGAGAGCTGTGAGCTGTGAGTTGCGGGACGTCATTCCTTGGTGCCCGTGTCCGTGAGGCCAGAGCCAGAGCCAGAACCTGCTTATGCCCCCGCTTTTCACCTGCGGGGGGCGGGGGCGGCGGTGAGTGAGAGCGAGGCCGACCTGGGTATCGACGGAGCCGATCCCTAAAAAAGTTCCTCTCGAGCGCCCTCAGCCTCCGTTGCATTGGGCTTTCGCTGACGCCGAAGCGGGACTCCTCGGGCCAAAGAGATTTTCTCAGAGCTTTGGGCCGCTTACGCCACTTCTCGTGGGCCGTTTCGGCTCCAGCAGAGCTGCGCCGACGTTCCGTCGGTTTCCGCCCAGCGCCCACGGCCCACCAGGCGGCCCGAGGCTCAAGTCAGGCCAAGGCCAAGGCCAAGGCTCCCAGCGCTCCCAGCGCTCGCAGCGCTCAGCGGGCAGTCCAGGAGTGCCAGGAGTGCGTGGAACGCAGTTTGCGCTGCGCCGAGGAAGTGGCGGAAGCTTTGCCATGGTCGGGGGGCCCTTCTAAGGGGTTTGGGGGAGGGGGGGTTCTTCCGAAAGAGATCTTCTTCGGTCTGTGTTACCAGGTCCGAGCTTTGGCTTTGGCGGCCGTGGCCTCTCCCGTCCTCTGAAGTGAGAATGTGAGAGGTCCTTCTCTGAGATGTCTCTCAGGCTCTGGCCTCTCTGGCCCGAGCGCAGAACTGGCCCGCGTGTCAGGCTGCAATGTGTGCCGTCTTCTGCACTTCCACCACTTCCTGGACTCGCCAGGAGCAGAACACTGTGATTCGAAACGCGGGAAAGGCGCTCTTCACGAACCTGCAAGGTGCGGCCACCCTGGCCTCCCAAGAGCAAAGGCTGAGAGGGGAAGAGGGGAAGACTGAGAGGTTACGGCGCAGTCATCGGCTGCTTCCTCGACGATTGCATGAGTACCCGCCCCGGGTTGCTCTTGATTTCTGGAGGTCTTGACCTGCAGTTTGCTGAGGCAGCGACAAATTCGTGGCTAATGAGATCGAGTCCTGCGCAAAGGCTACAGTAGAGTCTTAAGACAAGACTCGGGTGGTCTGCTTGGTGATGCTTTTGGAAGGTGTGCTTCTCCTTGCCTGAGCCAGCGCCCTGGGAGGGATGGGAGCAGATGGAGAAAGCAATTGCAGAGGGTCGCCGGACTTTTCGTGTTTCAGGTGCACGCATTGGGTGTGCGTCCCAGAATCTGTGGATGAGGTGGCTATTCGGCTATTGCATGCTTTTGTTGAGGTGTGGGGAACCGAGGAGGGTGAGCAAAAGTGCGGGGCCAAAGCTGCGCTGTGAACGGTTGTCAGCGATTAGTCTCTGTGCCAGGTGCTGGTTCCGAACCGGTGACGATGGACGGGAAGCAGGTCCAGCGCTGAGAGTGCCGGGTTTGTACAGCTGGAGAGCTGGTGCTGGCGTGAGTCTGGGAGGCGAGGGCTGGATCTCCGGGTCCAAGAGTTGCTACCCACCCGGTACGACAGCCGCGAGCCGAGCCGGCGACAGAGCGAGGCTAGAGAGAAGCGAGGCTGAGAGGCTGCTAGCACAAGCTTCTTCACTTCGCGCGCCTCTTCTCGCCGAAGCGGGGGTCCCTCCCAAATCCCGGCCTCCGACTCATCGAGTCGGAGGGCTCAGCACCTCGGTGCCTCGGTGAGTCGGATTTTCCCTCGCGAGAGAGGGCACTCCACGAACGCCCCGAACGGTCCATAAAGGAGTGAGAGACGTGAGAGACTCTTTGTGTCTGTCTCATGGCCTTCAAAGCCTTGCTTTGGTGCTTGCGTCACCCCAGGTGCTACCCTTGGGCAACTCCGAGTGCCCGAGACTCGTGGAGCATGTCGCAGATGTCTTGATGTGTAGCCTGTGGGCAGACTTCTGGTCAGGCTGGGCCGAGGGCTTCGGCTATGAGAACTGCTGCGAAGCGAAGCAAACCTGCCGTGACATTTGTACTAACTGTAGAAGTGTCTTACATAGCCGCGACTCCTGGCAGGGCTCGAGATGTCGATTCTTCCGTTTGCGTCGCCAGGTTCGGGCCCAACGGCAATGCTCAGTGCTGGGATGGCGTCTACAACTACGACCGCCTGGGACTCTCAAAGAGCACCGAACAAGAGGATCCTAGAGAGGTAGCCATTTTGGCACCAGAGAGGTTTTGGTTCAAGCGATGGGGGCGCAGACTGCAAAGCCGGGAGACTACTCTAAAACAGATCATTTGGGTACTCAATTTGTTGCCAGTTTCGGGGATGCCCTGCAAGATGGCGCCCGTGGCGGTTTTGTTTGCGGGGGCCAGCGGGATCCAGATATATCTGTGCTTGATTCCTAGGTCCCATGTTCTTGCTTTGCATGTTGGGGGGGGGGGGGGTGGCCCGGGACTCGAGAGCATATATATTAATATATATATATATACACACACATACATATGTATATACACACATACATGCACATATACATACACATACACACAAACGCACACACGTGATGCGTGCTGTACTTTGTTCCATCTGTTTGCCAGCTGAACGCCCGAGCCAACGTGGTACACCCGAGAGTTGTTACGGGCTCTTCAATCCGGTTCTGCTGTGTTGCAGCGCGAGACAGTCGCAACCCCTTTTAGAGAAGTACCTGTGAGTTTATTGTTGTCTGCGAAGCAGAGCACGGCTCGGGGCGACTGAGGCATCGTTCACAGGTGAAGGAGGCCACCTTGTAGATGTCCAATCTAAGGGCATGGAACTCTCACTTCGAAAGATGTGCAGTGACCGCCAACTGGGGGCCCGCGTGTCAGTATGCTTCGTTCTTCTAACAGTTCTTCCGCAGTCTATTGGCGGTGTCGGGGCGAAACCTGTCACAACCCCCATGCATCCAGCCAACCTTGGGCGTCTCCCAAGCCTGGTGAAAGAAAGGAAGCAGTCGCTGACCCCTCTGGCTTGGATAAGGTGCCCCAGCCTTGCAGTGATTTCATGACAGATACTCGATTCGCAGTCATATCCAGTAAACTCTCGTCGACTTGCTGGGACGAGAGCCTGCCCTGTAGAAGCATGGAGCCTTGGGCAGAGCCTGGTTGCCGGAATGCCAGCTCGGCCGATCGGGGCGAGGAGTGATCCCCCGTAGCCCGAGAAAGCCTCAAGCGCGCGCGAGGGAGGGAGAGAGACGGAAAGGGAGGTGAGTCTCAAAGATCATGTCCTTGCTATCACATGCGCTGAGTGGCCGAGGCTGTTGCTTCCCAAAAGAGGAGCTCTAGGCACGGTGTTGACATGACAGAGAGAAGTGCTGCTGATGTGCTGCTGGACCATCGGGCACCTGCCAGGGTTCTGATCTGTGCGGGTGAGAGGGGATAGGAGGTGTGGCATGCGAAGCGCCGAGAGCTCTTGATGGTCTCGGGGCAGAATACGGGCCCCAAAGGCCCCAAAGTGAGGACCCAGGTGCCAGGAGAGATGTGACCGTGCCGTAGGCCTCAGAGTCACCCAAAGCACACGGTGCGCGGTAGGGAGGCACCTGGACCCGAGCTGTGTGCAAATTGCGCCGAAGGATTAGACTAGACCGATTAGTAGGCAAGCGAGTGGTCGCAGAAAAGCACAAATGTTTTGCGGCCTCGTAGCTGAGATGGCGCTGCAAACGGCTTAGTGGTGATACAAATACAGCGATGGTTCAGTTTCGGCCGGAGACATGGAGTATCACGCATGACGGAGGGCCATGAGCAGGTTCACGGTAAGAGAACTCCCTGAAATTTTGGACCACACTTGACACTCGCAACAGGATTCGCAACAGGGCAGCAGGAACAGATAGGAGAAGTGTGGCCTCTACATGAGCGGAATCCCATGCTGCGCGCCCTTCGGCAGCTGTACCTCGGAGGCCAGATCTGTCCCTCTCTCTGTTCTCTCTCTCTCTCTCTCTCTCTCTCTTTTTGTGTACCAGCACCACAGGCTTCCTTGCAAGACCTAGGTGATGGGTGGTAAGCTGAGTAGCAGTACCATGAATATCGATTACACTGATTCCGACTCTGTTACCTCCGAATGGCATCATCAGCTCAAAACTCAGGCTCGGCGACCCTGAAGGGACAAACTCTTTGTACTTGCGCACGGCCTGGAGATTCGGATGGTGGTTGATGATGAGATTTCCAGTACTATGCGAAAATTCAAGCAGATGGGCCATTCTGATTCTCACTGCTCCCAGACTGCGGGGGTCTCCAAGCGAAGGAGAAGGAGAGGCAAGAAGGGGAGACACCAAACGACGCAAGCCCTGCGGGCGGGTACTTGAAGAAGAAGAACAACAACAACAGAGAGAGAGAGAGAGAGAGAGCGACTCCTCGAGACTAGCCGTATAAGTAAGAGAGTGCTTGATTTGTTCCTTGGCCTTCCTTACACCGCCCTACGTACCTCTTCTGGCATCTTCTGGCCTTCGTGATGCCTCGCGAGGAAGTCGTAATATGCACGAGCGGTGGCGAGGCAGTGCTTGCGATAAAGGTCGGCATTTCCTGTGGACATCTTGCTTGCTTCGGAAAGGTCGAGAATGTCGAGGGCTTCATGCATGTGATCGATGAGGAGGAGGCGGGTGTCGATGCCGAGCAACGCCGTTGGTCTGCTCTGTAGCTTGAATGTGATGGCAGGATGTGCCATTGCTGTCAATCACACGTCCGAGGCTCAGTACGGTTCCCCGAAACATCTTGTGCGCAAGAACCTGAGTGCCCGCCGCAAGTGAAGCTATTGGACAGGTGGCCTGGTGACCATTGCCGACTACGTCACGGAGCTGCAGCCAGAGGAGGATGGAGTGCATTGCTCGGCTTGCCTCAGCTCGGCCCACGGAGGAACTCAGCTTCGGCTTAGGTCGATGCCTTCCCGTTGCCTCACCCTGCCACGTCCTCCATGCCGCCGGACGGATTCACCGCCACCGTGGCCACCCAGAGTGCAAGGCGCCCGGTCGAAGAAAACAAGCGCCCTTTAGTCGTTTAAGTGCCGAGGTCGCCTTCACCGCCGTGGTACCTGCCGATGGTTCGCCGATCCTTGTGGCCCCCTTGGACCTCAGCTCGGCTCTGGAGAGCTGCGAGTCGTAAGGTCGAGATCCAGGACTTCAAGCTGGAGGCGAGGCTCCGGCTCCGGCTTTCCTCCCGATTTCCTCCCTTTTGCGCTCTCGCGACACGGGCGACATGGGCGACAGCGAGGTGAAAGCACCCCCAGAGTCCCGGCCGGGTGAGTCGGAGACTTGAGATGCAGAGCGGTGCGAGCGCAAGTGCGACAGACAGCCCCGTTGAGGCGGGTCACCTTCGACCTGAGTGCACCTCCCAAGTACGAGGTCAAGGTGGGAGCGAGTCGGTGAAAAAAGCGCCCGGGCCGGGGGGTCTCCTCGCAGCACTTTCGCTTGTGTCCCAGGTGCCTCCAGGTCCCGGCCTCGGTGGGGGGGGGGCCTCGCTTCTGTCTCCTCCGCCTTTCCCCTTCTTGGGCCTTTGCCCCTTTTCCGAGGCTTCAGCTCGGGATCCTTCATCCGGTATCTGGACAGCCCGCAGCCAAGCGCCCTGCGAAGCTCTGCGAAGCTCTGCTTTAGCGCAGCCTCTCGCTCCCTTCGCCTTCGTGTCAGGCCAAGGCAGGTCCCTGCAGTTTCAGATTCCAGCAGGCGCACCTTTCGGCAAGGGCCAGGGCCCGCCCAAGTCTACAACCTTCGGCAGCTGCAGGCAAAGGACCTGGCGATTCCTTCACGGTCTTGCCCACATGCATGGTCGTGCTTGTGCCGACCCGAGTTCAAGCATTCGCCGTGACAAAAGCGACAGCTTGAGTTCAGGACAAAGCCTTGACCTTCAGGTGCCGCCTTCGGTGCAAGCCGGGGAGTTTCTGGCCTTCAAAGGCCAAGGCAACTGGAAAGACTTGTGGCTCGCGGTCATGGTTCCGCACGCGCCCGCGCCTGAACGGGCCTGAGCCCGATCCGCCTCTGTGGAGCAGCCATTTGGGCACGGTTCTTAGATTGAAGGATCGCGCCTGGAGGGCATTTCCCAGTGAGGCGCGCCCGGCCGCCCCCCCCGGCCTCAAGAGCCCCAGTGAGTTCGGACTCTGCAAGGCTGCCTCCCAAATGCGACAAGCGGACAGGCCCCCTCGCCGGGCGCGTGAGGGACAATAGTCAGCTCCCACATTTCTGCAAAAGGTACCTTGACAAACAAGGACCTCATCAATGCCATCTCTGTCTTTGGCTTCAAGGTGTAGGTGTGCAGTAGTGGACAGGGCCGTAGGCGCTTGGTGATCCAGGGGTTTATTCGGAGTTTGAAGCGTGCAGCGCGATTCGAATCTCAGGCACAACCTGTGTTTGCGCACTCTTAATTCAGAGAGCTGCCAAAGGCAACCCATGGAGAGGCTGAGGCTTGCGAAGACGCAGGAAAAAGTGCGGCCTTTTGGTTTTACATGGTTTTACCAGCTCTGCATACATGCGCTTACGCTGATACTGGAACTAATACTCCCTGGTCCGAGCCCGAGCATTGGCTGCAGTGAAAGCGTGGAGCAGCCAGATTTCCTTCTTCCAGGTGGGCACTTCTTATCACACACACGCACGCGCGTGTATAGTAGCTTAGAGTATGGTCTGTTCTAGTAGCAGTAGTAGTAGTAGTAGTAGTAGTAGTAGTAGTAACTCTGTGTAGAATACAACGAAGTGCAGGACGACAGCACAGCACAGTACCTTTCTTACAGCACAGTATAGTACGGCCCGCAAAGCACAGTATCGTATGAATCATAGAATACCGTATAGTAGTTTTTTCGCAATGTGGTAAGTTGTTTGGTCCGGGTGCATCGCAGCGGCAGGTATTCCGCAGCAGTTCGACTTAAGCTGTCCGTCCCCACGCTGTGGGCGAACAGCTCGCATTGTTTGAAATGGTGCACTTTTAGGATAGTAATGTAAAGTGAAGTTTACTGTAGCATAGCATAGTATAGTACTGTAAAGTACAGTAAAAATGGAGCAGTAGAGTATAGCAATATATAGCGTAATATAGTATTGTATTGTATAGCATAGCAAAGTATATGGTAGTGCGTGCACGGGAAGATAGAAGGCATAGCTGAAACGCTGTCGCCCATGAAATTTGGTTGTTCAAGGTCAAAGGTAGGCCGGTCTGCCATGAAATTCGAGGCACTCTTGACTGCGCTGCTTTTTCGAGCTGTCGAGGTTGGACTGCGAGAGCCACGGAGCGAAGTTGAGGTACCTGCTGCTGAATCTACTTGCCATTGCTATTGCGAGTGCTTCTTTATCGGAAACCACTGGTTGGTACTTGCTCTGTTGCTCAGTCTGAGTGCCCACGGCGTGTTCTGGTGGAGGCGTGTTAAGCCTGAACCCGACACTCTTTATCATGGCAGCCCTCGATGCAAAGGTGGAGGAGTTGTCGTCTTGGCTGGTAGGGGATCAAGTCCTGGATGGGTACGAGGACGACATCATGTGGCATGAACAGGTTTTGATATGGAAGGGAAGGTCGCCCAACGGGTGGTATGTTCTCACCCCTGATCTGGACCTCTATGAGCAGGACTACGGTTCTACTGATGAAGGGCCATCCAAATTCCGAATCAAAGGGAAGCAGGTGCAGTACTACTCTAGACTTTCCCGGCCGGTTTACAAGTTCACAAAGGACCCCACCGAGTCCGAGATGAAGGGCTACATCGAAACAGCGCTTGACGAGATGGGCCATCGAAACAGCGCTTGACGAGATGGGCTACACCGAGGTCCTCATGGATGGCTGGCGTCCGGCTCATGTGAAGGTGTCGAAGCACATTGTGGCCACGTCGGTCATGTTGGGCCAGCGGTTCGTCCCGAGGAGGCTCACTCGAGGCGAGGCTGGCAATGCTTTGCCCGGTCCTACGCCGGAGGCGGAGGGGGCGGCAGATGGAGCTGTCCCTTACACCTTGGTCAGGATTCGTTCTGGCGCCGGGAAGTGCTGGATTGCCACCGAGAGCATGGATGATGTCGCGCGGGGCCAGGTGGTGTCGGTCAACCCTGAGAAGGACTTGATGCTTGGGGAATTCACGGGGCTGGTCTCTAAGGCTTCTGGTTGGCTGAAGGTGGAGATGATCGGCGAGTCGGAGGTTGAGGACTTCAAGAAGGAGCGAGATCTGGAGCACCCACCTCCTGAAGGTGCCGAGGCTGCGGATGGAGACGAAGGGGACGCGCGGACCTTGTTCGTCGACTATGCCGAGCAGGGACTTCGTCACAAACCCTGGCGCAAGGTGTGCATGGACTCACGGGAGTTCCAGTTCTCTGACTGGGCCCATGAGGGGCCTACCACGGTGCTCTTCCCCATCAAACAGATGGAACGCAACGGCGGAAGTCCAAAGCTTTGGTTGGACATCTGGAGCCGAGCCCGTGGCGTTTCGGAGAATGATCGGGCTAAACACGAGCTGCGTTGTTTGTGCGAGGCGCTTCAGAACGCTGGGAGCCTGGAGTGTCTGAACCTCCCTGCACTCAGTTGCATGGAGACCATATCCCGGAAGGATTCAATCCATCGTCGATGCATACAGCGCCGCCGGAGCTTCGGGAGTCCCTGACTGGTCCAACGCCAGGCTCTTCTCAGGTTACCAGGCCCCGGAAGACGTCATTGCCCCTCAACTCAAAACCTGGGCTGCTCGACATGGAAAGGAGGAAGTGGAGCTCCAGAACGCGCGGACCAGGATGAAAGAGTTAAAGCGCAACGGCCAGCCGGCTGTGTGGAGGCTGCCACCGTGATCGCGGAGGGCAACGCTCCGGCTGGGGGGCCGGCCCCACGCAAGCGAGGAGGAGGCCGCAGGCGCCGCTTGGAGGCGCCTGCGGCGCCATGACAAACGGCCAAGGGCTGCGTGCGAGATCTTTCCTTTGCCTGTGCCGGATCCACTAATGCCAATAAAGTGTCGAGGCAGGCGAGGCCAGCAGAGGTGGGATCGTCAAAGGCGAATTAATTTCGAGCTGAGGGAAAGATCTTGGCTCCAAGGGTGCTGGATCGGTTACGTCGCCTTGTTATGGATGGTGGAGAACTCGGTTCGCTTGAGCGTCCACCTGGATTCGATGCAGCCCTGAAGGAGCTGCTCAAGGGTCGGTCGGAGTACAGTTCTGATTGCCCCACAACCTTGGCGCCCTACAACCTAGACCTCATCTCTCTGCCCGCTTCTTTGGGTGATTGCCCGGAGGCGGTATCCTTGTTGTCAGGGAGTGACCGTCTGTATTTGGAGGAGCAAGAGCGCATGATCCTGGCGGACAACCACCCAGATCCTTTGTTCAGACCTTATTGGGATCCGTCTCTGAGGTCTAGTGCCCGCAACTACCGGAAGTTCGTGCAACGTCTCGATCAGATCCAGTACCTAAAGTATACGCTTTACCCCAAGGAGCACGCGGGCGTCTTCTTTGTGTGGAAGTCCGGGAGGCAAAAAATTCGCATGAAAATTGATGCTCGCGCTGCCAACCGTCGCTTTAAAGATGCGCCTGGTGTTGATCTCTGCACTGCCGAAGGCTTCTCCCACTTCGAGGTCGAGCCCGAGGATTCAGCCGCAGCCTATGCGGAGGGGCTGGACACTGCCGAGCGTTTCTCTTTGCATGTTGGCCTGTCCGATGTTAAAGATGCCTTTCACAGAATACGACAGCCGGATTGGCTCGCCAGGTGTTTTTGCCTGCTGCCATCGAAGCTCGACGTGTTGGACTCACAGGCCGGTGGCTGTGGACGGGCATCTCCTAAAGGGAAGCGACTTGGTCTTCCCTATGCCTGGAAGCCTCTGCATGGGGTTCAGCTGGAGTTTGTATTTCTGTCAGAAGATCAACGAGGGAGTCATGAAACAAGTTCCTCGTCTTCTCAGCTCGCAGGTGGTCTCCGATCGGGGGCCTCCAGTTGTCATCGACCCCTCGGACAACAAGGCAGTCCGGCACTATGTTTATGTGGACAACCTGGGGGTTCTTTCGGGCAACCGTTGCCTGTGGAGGAGAGCGTCGCTGAGCTCACTGAGCTGTTCACAGGCAAGGGGCTTATCCTCCATCCTGCGGAGATTCAGAGTGGCAGAGTGAAGACGCTAGGAGTCGAGTTGGACGGCCAGAAGCTGCGTACTCGGGTCCTTCCAGAGCGCTTGCACGCCTTGCGTTCAGGAATCAGAGGCCTAATTCAACGTGGCAGCTGCAGTGGTCGCACCCTGGAGGTCATCATTGGTCATGCCACTTTCTGCGGCTTGACGGAGAGAAGGCTCCCATCAGTTTTCCACTCTGTTTACAAATTCATTACCCACTTTTGGGAATCCGCACGATGTGAGCTCCGCGCTTTTGTGACGTGTCGGAGGAGGGATGTGGCGTCGTTGGCGCCAGCTTCAGCACCGAGCATGTGGCCAAGGTCGGGCGAGTGTCTGAGAGGAGCCGCTTTCGGCGGGTTTCAAGCCACAATGCTCGGGAGAGCGCTCTCACAGCCGCGGGTTTTGTGAGAGACGAGGCCACTGGAGACTGGGTTGCTGGTGAACTTGGAACTCCGGAGGCGGCCGGTTGGGAACTCGATAAGTCCTTTCCTGAAGTGCCAGCCTCTATATGTTGCACAAACACCTCTGGGCCCCAAAGCTCTGGGGAAGGTGGAGGAGACAAGAACACATCGGCATCTTGGAAGCCAGGGCCTTGGTCAAGTCGATGCAGAGGGTCGCCAATACGCGACATGGGTTTGGAATCCGCCAACTTTTCATCGTTGACAGCATGTCCGTCGCTCTCTCATTCGAAAGGTCGAGGAGCCGAAGTTTTGGTTTGCTTAGACGTGTCAGAAAGCTCTCTGCTTACTGCATTGCTTGCAACATTAGCACTTCAGTGCGGTGGGTGCCCTCAGAGTTGAATTCAGCAGATGAGCCAAGCAGAGTTTCTTCAGATGTCACTTCCAAAACTTTGACTGCGCGAATCCCTATTGGCCATGGACTCCGGCAATCCTTCGCTGGCCGGGACGAGAGTTCGAATTCTGAAGCGCCCAGTGGAGAGCAGGAGTCAACCGGGGCCAACAAGGAGGCGCACCCTAAAAGGCCAGGTGCAGGCGACAGAGGTCCGAAGCCAGAACCCGTCGGTGCCCGACTTCCGACGAGCGTGGCTCATCTCGACCTTTAGCCGGCCCCGAGAAGAGACCATGGGCCAGCTGACCGAGAAGGCCGCGCCGGTGGTGGATGTCAGCAGAGAGAGGGACAGCGACGAGTCGAGCTCGAGCATGGAGGATGTCAAGCCGAAAGCCAGGGAGAGAAACCTGGCGAGGCGAAGCCGTCGACGCCTCCGGCTCTACTTGGGGGAGGCCCTGGAAGCTCAGACCCAGGGGCTGAGTCTCTTGGAAAAGATGCTTCGACCCAGAAGTATTACTTGAGCGAAATGAACAGTCTGGAGGCGTTTGGATTGGCCCAGGGGGTGAACGTGAAGTCAAGGTTCTGAGGGACACGGATCTAGACATCCTCCTCGCCGACTACTTCAATCACCTCTTCATGGCAGGGCATGCAGCCCACCGGGGAGACAAGTTGATGGCGGCCTTGATGCACCACCGGCCTCGTTACGGTCGAATGGGGGATGGAAGGCTCCTGCCCGGGGTTGGCGCAAGCTAAGCCTTGGAAGATCTCGCAAGGCGATGCCCCTGCCTGGCTGTTTGGGCGACAATTGCCAACGAGCTGGTGCGCATGGGGCAGCGCTTTTTGTCATGACAGGGCTGGGCAGTTACTCGAGGCCGAGCGAGCTGATACGGTGCCGGGTGTTCTCCCTGGTGCCTCCAACGCCAGGGGTCAGCGAGCACTGGTGCCCTCTCCTTTCGGCAGAGCAGAAGCCGGAACGATCCAAGACGGGGGAGTTCGACGACAGCGTCGCCATCGACTCAGCCTGCATGAAGCCTTGGTCCTCCCACCTTTACCGTCAGCTGCGGAGGGGCCATCCAGAGCAGCCGTTGTGCCACTTCTGCGACGCTTTCTTCCGGGCGGCCCAAGCGCTGAAGTTGAGCGTGACGCCGTATCAACTGCGGCATTCGGGGCCATCAATAGGCAGGGCAAAGGATCGAAGGAGTCTTGTGGAAGTTCCTAAGCGGGGCAGGTGGCGAAGCTTCAAAAGTGTGGCGCGGTACGAGAAGTCCGTGACTGGGCGCAAACTTCTGCCAGCTGCCGAGCAAGCTCCAGCGGCGCTGTCTGGACGCCGAGTCACTGCTCGAGGATGTGATGTTGGGGCGGCGCCCTAGGGCGCTATGTAGCTGACCTTTTCTCAGGCAGTGGCGGCGTTGCAGAGCAATGCCGGTTTTTGGGATACCGGTGCAAGGAGTATGACATCATTCACGGCCCTTCGGGTGATCTCACGTCAAAAACAGTTATCCGCCAGCTTTGCCAAGACATTCGTGCTGGCAAGGTTGTCGCCGTGATGTTTGCGCCTCCATGTACCTATTTTTCGGTCACAAGAGATCGAACCAAAGTTATCAGAACCAGAGAGCAGCCTTGGGGGATTGACAGCAGCCTTCTCACTGAAGCAGAGCAGGAGCAGATTGCAATTGGTAACAAATGCTTTAAGACTGTTTTCAAGCTCATCAAACTCTTGAACAAGGCTCGTATTCCCTGGATTCTGGAAAATCCTCATTCGTCAAGTGCTGGCGCTTGCCTTTCTTGCAAAACCTGCTTTCAGATCCCGATGTTGTCTATGCAGTTACAGATTTCTGCCAATGCAACACACCTTGGCGCAAGCGCACATTGTTCCTGTGCGGCAATCTCGATGCTGAGGACATTTCTCGACTCCAACCTCAGTGCGAAGGCCCAGTCTGCAGTCGCAGTAATCGAAGGCACTTTCACTTGACTGGCAGCAATCCACAAGGTATCCCTTGGACTCGTATTGCGCAGCCCTGTCCAAAAGCGCTTTGCAAGCAGCTTGCCTTCTGTCTGACCTGTCCCACCCATTACTGACCCACCCTGTGTGAACATTTCTTTTCGGACTGCTTTGGGATGTGGCATGCTGGTGGTTTGATGTGGTCCATTGGAACGATGCTCATGGACCAGCTTCCCCCTTGTGCAGTCTCGTTCAGCTGAAGCGCATTCACTGAGCCGTGGTAGTGCGTGCACGGGAAGATAGAAGGCATAGCTGAAACGCTGTCGCCGATGAAGTTTGGTTGCTCAAGGCCCCCGCCCTTCCCGCCCGAGGTGGGATATGGCATGCTGGTGGTTTGATGTGGACCATTGGAACGATGCTCATGGACCAGNNTCAGCTGAAGCGCATTCACTGAGCCGCAGGTGTGATGAGAAAAGTGTCACCGCTTGTGATAGTGATGCTGTATATCGTGTCATATAATATAGGTTAGTGTAGTACAGAACAGTATAGGATAGCATCATAGTACAGTTTTGCGCCGGGTAGGATGCAAAGGTAGTATAGTATCATACCGCATCTTCGAAACAACAGTTGCGTATATTATACATGTATACATGTGCATACATTCATACAAACGCCGACATACGTACATACATACATACACGCATAAACACATGCATGCATGCGTGTCTTCTTGGTTTCTGGTTTGTTCGATTGTTCGTGTTCCTTTGTTTGCATGTTTGTTTGTGCATGTTCGTACTTACGTATGTATGTACGTATGCGTGGTGTGTAGTTGGCCGTGTCAGCTTTATTTTTACTATGTTACCATGTTTTACCTTTGATTTGTGCAGTTTGGGTTTTGTGGGGTGCATCATTATTTGAGCCTGTTTATTGGAGATGTCGTAAAAGCTTCTGCGCACTTTCCCCTGAATGCTTACCTTCGCAAGATTCTCATTACCAGCTGAAGCGCGGTTACGAATTTCAAGCAACATGGATTTGCTTCCACTTGCTTTCTGTCCCTCCCGTTCTTTGGAGAGGTACAGAGAGTGAGAGAGAGAAACAAGAATGTTTATATCTGTATATGTAACTAAATAGGTACACTCATGCTATACATGTATGAGCCCGACACCTTTAGGGT
>CAJNDV010033708.1:94279-106131 GCA_905221635.1 Symbiodinium sp. CCMP2456 | reverse complement strand
GAGGTGTCTCTCTCATATGTATGTATATATATATATATATACATATACACCGGGAAAGCATAAATACAAAGACAAGTACAGACATGTACGTATGGCTGCACTATATTTACGTGCCCCTCTTCTTGAGGTTCTCAGCCTTGTCAATAGTGAGACAGGGGTTTCTGTCAGACAGGGATTCCATAAGATTCGATAAGGGTTCTGTGAGACAGCAGTTCCCAATGCTTACGGGCACTGCAACAGCTCAGAGCATCATTTGTGTATGTTTGATCTTGAAGCTCGTTCGTGGCCACTCCTCATCGAGTTCCCAATGCAGTCAAGTTTGGCTCATGGCACATACATTCATAAATCGGCACAAAAGTGGTGCCAACACCCAATCGGGGCACGTACAGGCAGCCTGGTCACATATACATACAGTACGTATCTATGCATGCCTATGGATGCGTGTACGTATGCATGTATGTTTGGCCATCTCGTAGTGTGATGTCAGGTCATGTCATGTAATTCAATACAATGCAACGTAGAGACTGTCATGTCAGGTAATGTCGTGTCGTGTCATGCGATGCGACTTGATGTAACACATGGTCTCAAGTGGGCCTGCGGTTTGAGGCGCCTCATGGGCTGCTCTTCGAGCACAGTGACTGAGGAGTTTGGTGGCCGGGCCCTTCCATTCATGAAGGCTTGAGTAAATTTCACAGCTTCTGCTGTGGTGCTCTAGACAGTTCCAGCGACGTTTCGCCCTCAAGGCAAACACACTGCGCGTGTGGCAGACTGCAGCGTCAACTTCAAGGAGTCTGCATCTCTGTTTCCGAGCCCCCCACTCCGAACGAGCATGTCTTTTGGGTTTCAACGTCATTCCCCCTAGCAGAAGAAGCCCGCACGATGAGTCGTTTCAGCGGCGAAATACAAGGAATTTTGCTATATGGGGGGAGGGGCCAATATACAAATCAGGCGCTTGACGCCTCTGTGCAAGGACGGCCAGGAGGTTTCTTGCGACTTCAAGGACCGCATTCCGGCACTTCTGTGAGTGCCCTAGTGATGCATGGTGCTTGGCATTACTGACCAGAGCTTTTCACGCTTTCTCACCGGCTGATGTCCGAGTCAGGGCTTGGAGAGTTTGTCCTTGGACGGTTTGCGCTTGTACGTAGAAAATTGTATCTTCTTGTGCGCTCTACTCTGTCTGCCAGGAGGGCTTGCTAAGCTTCGAGTCGATGTCATGTGCCCGAGTTGTGCAAAAGAGCTCGGAGTGCCATATGTTTGTGCCGTCTATTGCTTATTTCGGCCATGCGCAGTTCATGAGTGTGTGAATTCGGCTAGTGAGATACGGTGTCACTTGAGTTTGCCACGGAAACGCTGCCTTGCGCAGTGGGCAGGTACGGATGACGGTGACAACCACCCTGGGCGGCCGACCAAGGCCAACATATGCTGCTTCGTTTCGGCTTCTCCGGTAGGTCCTTTGCCCGTTTGCAGTTTTGCAGAGTTTTAGGGTTTATGCAGACACTCATGTGGCAGTCGCTAATCATGTGTCGATGAACTTTGTAATAAGGTTTTGGATTGGGGGTTGACTGATGAGCAACCGGTCAACCGCCGCCTGTTTGGCGTGCTCCGGAAGGCCACGCACAAATCGCACATAGCCCGGACGCTGGACGGCAATTGGACACATCAAAGCCGTCTTTCCAGCACAGGCAGAGTGAAGCATTACAACAGGTGTGATGTTGCGTTTTTTTGATAAACTCCTGTTGTCATAGTTTTCGTGAAGCCGAGCCGGAGGATGGCAGATTCCCACCGTGCAGGAGTGGCTGCTTCCAAATCGGATCGTCATTCGGTGTACCGTTTACATGAGGATGCTTGTGGCCTGTTCTCGTTTCGGTCAAAGACGACAGTCGTTGAATCCCGGCCAGGGCAAGTCTTAGGGTGGGAGTCTGATTGCGGCTGGGGGTGGCAAGTGGATGCGACTCGTGCATCCACGTCGCGTCTCCACTGCAGTCAATCAGTTGAAGGTGAAGGGCGGAGAAAGATCAAGATTGTGCCGCATCAGGTAGAAGGGCCGTAGAGCCGTAGAGGGCCTGGTACCAAATTAAGGCGAACTGAACGAAGGGGACATATGCAGAAGAAGGTGCGAACAAGCCGACGTCTCCATCTCTTAGGCTGGACAAGTACCTGAAGCTGATTCAGAAAGATCCCGAACTTCTCAACAAGGACGTCCGTCACCACAGCACAGCACTTCAGGAGTCTTTGCATCTCAACTTCAGGACGTCGTCATTCGCAGAGTTGTGGAGATGTAAACGATTCGTTACATTCCTCGTTTCACCCTTGGCCGTAACCGGCCCGCAAAAACATTTCGCTTCGTTTCAGACTATCTGACGGTGCTCCTGCCGTAATTGTGCTTCCAGGTTCAGTTTAAGGAGCAGCCCGGTCGTGTGGTGAGACTCCCGATCCACCACACGCTCGCTGTCGACTGGGGCCTGCGCGGAGTTGATCCTCTCCTTTTTTTAGAATGCGAGCTCAGAGAGCGCATTCGGATTTCTGTTCCCCATTCAGGCATCCGAAGGCCTTCAGGCAGAGCGGAGCTCGCCAAGTTGGGCGGATGCCTTCGCCAAGTCGCGTTTTAGAGAGCCCGGGTTCTGGGTTTGTGGCTCAGGCCATTTACTGTTGACTCGTGCGTCGAGGGCCGAGTGCTTCTTTCCTTTCCTTCAGGACTTATGACTTATGCGGGGCATCGCCAAGCGCTGTCACCGAATGCCATGCTCCCTTTCAGGGCCTGGCAAAGGCTTGCACGTCATGTGCAGAGCTGAAAAAGCAAAGCAGACATGCCGGTGCCCTTTGCCGAGTAGTAGGAGAAGGCATTTTTCAGGCTCCGGATTTCGGGTCCTCCGTTCTCATCGGCTTCTGGGCTCCAAGCGAGATCTCGGGCGAGCTGGAGCTCCAAGCGGGGTTGCCGCCTCAGAGGCCCGGGCCGGCCGGGAAGTTCTCCATGGAATTCATCGCTCCGTGCAGGCGATCTCGCCGCACCGAAGGCTCAAACGAGGTGGATCGATGGCCAGGCTGTGCCCTTTGTTCCGGCTCAGGTCATGCATGCGCGGCCGAGCCCGCAAGGCCAGAAAACTGGTCTACTTTTTTGGCGCGGCTCTGGGCGTTTGCGGAAGCTGCGTAGAAGGTTGGAGCCAGTGGCCCGTGACGGTCTCAGCGCAAGCCGCGGCCGGAACCTCAGAAAGCACAGAGACGGAGGTTGGTGGTCCAGACTTTACTCTGTGACGTAAGGCAACTTCGCCACAAGTTCAGGCGGTTCAGGGGTCACGGAGTCAGGACCGGGTCCTGCCCAGAAGTCCTGGGTGCTGTTGAAGTGGATACTCGGATACTCCGGCAGGGCGCAGCACCGCCCTTCCCGTGCTTACCGACTAGCCTGAGCAGGCTGGAGAACATGCTCCTTGGTCCACACATGTCCACACATGGAAATCTTGGCTCAGGCAGCATTTGCCAGATCGGGAGCCAGGCTCTTTCACCCCTCCTGCAGGCGTCGGGACGCCCAGCTATGCCCACACAAGCGCTTGGCAGCCTAGTCACTTGGAAAAAGGTGGCCGGCTTCGGCCCCCCAGCCAGCCGTGCGGGGAACTCCAGACGTACAGTGCCCTCTCTCTCCCTGAACAGTTGAAAAAAATGTCGAGGTCCCCAGCCGGCAAGGGACGCCACCCTCAACAGCCCGCTCCACCCTCGTTTAGACTCTGTTCTAGTCGTTGGGGGCCGCATCTGCGGGGTGTGGGTCAGGTGCGACATCTCCCGAGAATCCAACTGCCGTCATTGTGGCATCCAATCAGGGGCGGGCGCCTCATGCACGGGAGTCTTAATGTCATTGTGAGCGGCGAAAGCTCTCTTTTGAGTGCGCACGCGCATCAGGGTATCCTTCCCACGATCTCCGGGCAAAACGTCCCAGCCACGGTCTTTCTCGGACCAGGGCGGTCGGTTTCTTCGCAGACTACTGCTCAGTCTGCAGGCGGACGGGGCAATCGGGGCCTGGGCTGCCCAGTGGCAGCACAAAGACGACTCCGAAGCCTGCAAATCGTCAGGCTCAAGTGGCAGCCGCGTGGAGTGGAGGAAAGTCCCGCAACCTGCAGGTCCTATCCTTCGTGCCGGGGTATGGAGTCCCAGCCGATTGTGAGGTGAAACCTGCAGCTCCGGAGTTTGAGAGGCGCCCCGGCCCGAATGGTGGAGGTGCCTCACAGCGACAGGCAGACAGGGCCGGGATTGGATGAACCCCACCGAGCTCACAGTTTAGCGAGAGGCCCAGCACGGAGCGTCCTCGGGCGGCTCGGGCATCTACCTTCCAGGTCGCAAAGACAGCTTCTCGGTTCCTGCGCCGCATGCGCGCGCTGCGCGTGGGCGCAGGCGACGGCGAGCTCCGGGCCGCCCCAGCCGCGGCCGGGGCCGGGGCCCTGGCACCACACTGACTTCGCACTGACTTCGCGCTGTGCGCGCTCCGTGCGCGCGCCGGCCCAGGCCCAGACCCAGGCCTCGAAGGCGCGGCGCGGCCGCTCGCAGTGCGATGCAGCACGAGATGTGCAGAGCGTCTGACCGTGCTCTCTCCGTCTCCCCGCGGGCTCTCCGAAAGGCGCAGATGCGGGGCGCCTCGGTGGGACGAGCTGCCACTCTGTCGCTGCCCCAGTGCGGGTAGCGCGGGAAGTGATTTTGCCTGACTTTTGGCTCTGCGGCTTTCAGGGAAGCTCGAACCTCGCCACGGGCCACCAATGAGGCCTCAACCCGGGGAAAAGCCACTAGTCTCACGTCGGTCAGGACAGGTGTCCTTGCGTGTGTGTAACTGTGGGGATGCAGTTCCGGTACTCGCACAGCCTGATCGACGCAACTGGTCGGTCAGATGAGGCGCCCTGCTATTCAGGCATTTGGAAGCCTTCCACAAACGCTAGAACCAACTGAAGTTTGCCTCATCTGCCTGCGATCCTTCACTCTTCCAGGCCTCGCGCCATTCAGACGACACCATACCGGAGGCTTGGCAACGGAGTGCTAAGTGGAATTCAGGATTCGTATGATGAGCTCCTGCGCCCACGCTCGAGAAACCAGTGATCGGCATGTTGTGGAGGAACTTGAGTTTCGCATCTGACATGTTGTGACATCGACACTCGCCCTTGGTGCTTAGTCTCCTCCCAAAAACAGGCGGCCTGGCCGGAGCGTCGGCTCCATGCCGCCGGGGAGGCGGGATGGAGTTACCGGGGCGAGCATCCTGACGAGCCGTCTCAGGAGCACTCAGAAGACGAGCGTGGCCCTCGTCCGACACTTCTTGAATACCTGCGATGCTGAAGATTGCAGGCGTGCACGGCTCCAGCGCGAGCTGCGCATGCGAGAGGCGCGGTGCATGGAGCTGCAGGTGGGCTGTTGAGCTGTGAGGGGTGACGGACCAGAGCCATCCTCGGGCACAGGAAAGGCTCGAGGGCCGCGAGCGCAACGTGACCGCCCGCGAGGCCCGGCCGTGTCGGTGTGCCCATTTTTGGGTCTCGTGGAGCTTTTCATCCCGAGCGTGAGCTGGTGCTCCCCCGCGGCAACCTCTAGGTATCATAAACGCTAAGTACGAAAACCATGGTTTCGTGTTCGTCTGGCCATCATCATGATCGTTGCAGGGCTATCTACTCTCACTATGCATGCCACAGTCACCCGTCGTCATTGCTGTCATCTCATCACTTCCATGCTCAAAGATGCCGGTCTGTGAAAGGGGCTGGCTCTTGCAGGGGCACTCTCCTAAATCAAGAAGCTATAAGGCTACCGGCGAAGGTCGGAAGGGATACCCCGATCTCTTTATTTTTTGGGTTCGGAGATGATGGCCCGATTGTTTTGCTTGACGATGTTGTGCCCGCGTGCAATCGGCCAGCACCCGATTGCAGAACAGCTCTGCTTCGGCTATTGAATGGTCTTGACACTTCTCACGCCCTCAGTCCGACCTGGTCTCTCGTGAGAAGCGCGTCGCCGACAGGGAGGTGGGGGTTTGGGGGGGGAGTGGGGCGGCCTTGCGGGTCTTTGGGGTCGCTGCCTCAAGGCCGACTTGGCGAAGATGTTCGATCGGCTCACCGAGCGGGAGGACGCCTTTGCTCGGCCTGGGAGTCAGGAACCAGGGCCGGCCCCTGAAAAGACGGCGCGAGGAGCAGCAGCGGAAGGAAAGCCAAAGTCGCCGGAAAGCCGAGCTGAAAGCGCAGAGCGCCCGAGCGCGCCTAAAGAACCCACCGGAAGAGTCTCTGAGGCCTGGCAGAGCTCAGCTCCAAGGAGGAGGGCCTGAAACTGCAGCTTCAGGAGCAATGCTGAGCATGGCGAAGCGCAGCGACTTAGGACTGCAGGTAGCCGAGGCTTCGAGTCCGCTGAAGAGGACGCTCGGGACCGCAACGCCGACCTGCACTGCCGACAAGCAGACCTGGACCAGCGCGAGGCCAAGCTGCGAGCTGAGGAGGAGAGAGCGCCTCGCGCATGCTCGCACATGCTCCCGCATGCTTTTGCCCTCGCTTAGAGGAGCGCTGCCGGGATCTAAAGCGTGGTCTTGACGAACGGGATGCTCGCTGGCACGAGGTGCTCTCCGTGGGCTCACTTCTCTCCTTCCCGGGTCTCATGTCGAGGCTGCGAAGGATGCCTCGCTGGTCCTGAAACCGCACCTGAAGCCGCGCATGTCCCGCTGCCAGAGATGCGGGGAGTGTGATTTTGAGGAGAATCTGAGAAGAGTGCAAAGGACAAAGGATGGTAAAGGGTGGAGAGTGGCTTTGCTTGCGTACGTGAGGTCACCCCGCGGCAAAGAGAATGTCGAGCTGCAGCGGCAACTGGAGGCATGGAGCTAACTTAATCTCAATGAGTGGATGACAGTGGGCAGTCGCAGGAGCAGCGGGGGCTCATGCACAAAATCAAGCGTCCGGAGCCTGGAGTCCGGAGTGGCAAATCTCAGAGCCCTTGCCGCCACAAGGTAAGCAGGACAGCTGGGCAGCTGAAGGCGGAAGCACAGGCAAGAGACACAGAGAGAGAGGAGAGCCCTCCAAGCTCTTGCCGAGGCTTGGAAGAAAGTGGCCGCGGCCACCGCGACAGCTTCGGCAGCGAGGTTGCGGCCGAGGCCGTCCACCGAGTCCTCTGCGTGACTTGCTGCAGGAGACGGTCACCGGACCCGGCTACTGAGCCCTGAAGCGTACTGAAGCGCATCGCTGCCATCGCTAGCAGTCACCAGCAGCAGGTCTGCACACAAATGGCGCACTCCAGGGTGTTGGGCTATTCAGGACAAGCGACGCGAGCATGGGTGCCCAGGGGAGTGTAGGGCTCTAGGGCATGGCTGGGGAGATTCGCCATGCGCGGAAAAATGGAGTGCTCTTGCTGTTGCTCGCCGTCTCTGCTTTAAGTGATGCGCCTGAAGACATGGATGCAGACCTGTGGGTTTGCAGGCGGAGTAAATCCCGTGAGAAAGGACCAGAAAGCTTGGTAGTAGCAGCGAAAGCACCGAAGAAGCTTTGGAGCAGTAGAGGCGGAGGCGAGCGGAGGCGAGCCATGCAAGCCGTGTTCGCTCTCGCCCTGACCGATGCTTCGGCGCAGCGAGGCGGTCACAATGCTCTGCCCTGCCGTCGCCGATGTGTCTCGTCTTCCGAGGCCCGCAGCGACCGCCACAACGGCACGCGCCCGGCGGAGCAGCACGCTGCTCACGAGCCAGGTGCGAACGAGCAGAGCAAGCCGTCTTCCTGCTTGCTTCAGTTCCTCGCCTTTGCGACTTCTGCTTAGCATGTTGCTCTTTGCCACTCTGTGCTTCTTTTTGACAAGCGATGCCTCGCCCTGCAAATACTTGTGCCTCTGAGTTTTTTGAGCGCTCCTTCTCAGACGGCGCTCTTCCGGGCCTCCCCGAGGAGGAGGAGGCGCAGACGGCAGCAAAAGCAGGGTCACAGTAGAGCAGTTTAAAACTCTCTCTCTCTCTCTCTGTTTCACTCCCTCTCTATCTCTCTCGTCTTGTGGAGGCTGAGGCGGCTGAGGATGGCAACAGCGACGAAGGCTCAGAGCATCCAGTCTCTTGAGGGGAGGACAGCTCGCGTCCATAACTCGGCGCTCGCGCTGCTTTGCCAGGCCTTCAAACTGGATATCCGGGTGGAGCGGACGAGTGGGAGGAGACGAGACGAAACCATGTCAAGGAGTGCGGTCTTAGGAAACCTGCAGGAGATCTTCGCCTGTCCCCTCAGCATCCGCTTCACGCAGGTTGCGCCGTTGCGCAGCTCTGCGAAGGTAAAAAATGAAAGCTGTCAGGACAAAATCCACCCCTTCTTCTACCGGTCGCGGCCTGAAGCAGCTTCAAGAAGAGGTGAGTGTCGTGGTCGTGATGGTGGTGGTGGCGGTGGTGCTGCACATAGCTTTCTATTACACACGGCTTTGTTGATCCAAAAGTGTATCTTTGGATGGTTGATAGTTGCAATGGGCTAAAGCGGGAGCAGGACAGGTGGGGGGAAAGGGTGTCTTGCATGCGTAAAAGACTATGCTAAACGGCCATGCTGACGACCTCGCAGATGCAGACAGTGCGAGTGTGATGGTGGAGAGGAGGTATCGCTGACGTGTTTCAAGCAACAATTGGTGGCCACGATGTGCCGTGTTTTAGTCCGACATGTGTTATTCGGCAGCATTGTGCTTATTCTGCCCCGCTTTTTGGCCGTCAGGCGGTATGTACTGCACATTTCTTACAGGCGAACAGGGCCCTTGCGCCAAAACTCCCCTCCGCTGCGGCCAAGGGCTCTGCTGATGCGCGTGATGCGTTAGCCGGTGAATGGCGCGAAAAGTGTTCCGTGCCGCAATGGTGGGCCGCCTTTCGAAGGCTTCGCCTTTGGAGCTTCGCCTCTCAGACAGGGCAAGCTGCGCTACCCGACCTGTGTTCCAACGAGTACACCCTTCGCGCCGCCCTCACTGCCACCGCGTCCCATCACCCAGGTCCAACCGCCCTTCACCCCAAGCCCCTCGGTCGCCCCATTTTGCTTTCCTTCAGGTACACCCACCACGCAGTCCTCACCGCCGACCGCACCCCCGCGTGCCCACATGTCTGTGATTAGGCCTCGCTGCCCCCCCCCCCCGGCCTTCGAGCTCTGCTTTTTGCGTCGATCGGCTCCCCCCCCCACACAGTGTTTGCATCTTCAAAGAATGGTTTCGTTTTGCCTCCCAATGAGTACACCCGCCACGCCGCCCTGACCGCACACTGCACCTCTACATCCCACCCCCCCCTCGCCTTCCGCTTCGCTTCGCCCTCCCTCGCTCCATCACCCAGCATCTCTGCCCCGACAGCTTCCAGTTTCCCATGCAGCGTCTAACATACGAGAGCTTGTGTCGATGCAAGCCAGCTGGCAGAGCGGAGTGTGAAGTCAGGCCAGGGGAAGGAGGAGCGACTTGGGCGGTGATTGTCAGTGGGTGGGCAGCCTTTCCACTGCTTCTTCAAGGAGCACGGGGGGAGCGGGGTCAGTGGATTCTAGAGCCGTCGGAAGGGCAGTGTAACGGCCTCTATAGGGCTTGAAAGCGGCATGGACCAAGTCGCGGGCCGATTGTCAACGTTCTTCCCAAGATCCGAGCCGTCCCGAGCCGCTCGGATGGTCCGGTGCTCGGCTCGGGCTCGGCCGGCTCGGCTCCGGGCGCTGTCGCTCTCAGGTGACGAGGTGCTGGACCTGGTTCCTCCCTTCGCACCCATCCACTGCCTTCAGAAGGCCTCCTTTTAATGCGTTTTTCCGATGTTGCAACTAGAGGTGCACGGAGGTTCGTGCGAACTGCAGGCCTCTTTGGACCGTATAGAAGTTCCGGGGCGGGCCATGGCGGATGCGCGTGCGCTCGGCGATCTCGGTGCTTGGGATGGGCAACGGCTTCGGCTTCGGCGGCTTCGGCGGCTTCGGCCTCCGGCCTGCCGAGCACGCGGCCTTGGCAGCTGGCGAGAGGGGGAAGCTGAGCTCGAGCTCCTCGGCGTCCTCGGCGAGCTCTACTGCGAGCGCTTCTTCGTTCTCCTCCCTTTCACTTTGCGTGCCTGCCCAGCTCACGGAGGCCGTCTACACTGCCCTCGCTGAGGCGGATTGCATACCAAGGCGGTGGCACCCTGAAGGACGCGAAGGAATCTCCATTCAGGACAGACCGCTCTTTAGAATTCTAGGAGTTTCGCGAGGTTGCCCGGTCTTGCCCTGGAGGCGGTACCAGAGCAGCCTGCGAAGCGGCTGTTGCCACTCTTGGATGGGTCGCAAGACAGGTGAGAGGTCCAAGGTCGCAACGTCTCAGCTCTCGATTTCACGGTTTGTGTCATGCCCCTGAAGGCTTCCTGGGCTGGTGTCTTCGCTGCTGTGCCTCTCATGCAAGGAAGTCTTCAGCGCAGCTTGACTATATGGAAATCTCCGGCTGAGGTCGGAGGGCCGGGCGGAGCTCGTGAGGAAAAGGACGAAGTGGCGCAGCGGGCCTGGCTCGCGGCGCCAGGTGGAGGACCTGCCCGCGATACCCTTCGTGAGCCCAGAGGCACGGAGAGAAGCGGGTTCCGGGTGAGGCATTCTCTGGCAGCTCTCTCTCTCTCTCTCTCTCTCTCTTGGCCCAGGCTCAGGGCAGCTTCAGCTTTGCGGAGCTCTTCGCGGGGATAGGAGGGTTTCGGCTCGGACTTGAGAGCCTCGGCGGTCGCTGTGTCTTTGCCTCGGAGATCGAGCCCTTCACTCGGGAAGTCTACACGCTCAACTTCGGTAATTGCCCGGAAGTCCTTGGAGACATACAGATGGTTCAGGCCAGGAGTTGTCTTGCCTTGCCAAGCCAAGTTGGCAATGTTTGGACACAGGATGAGGACATCCCGCCGCACGACATGCTGGTGGCAGGCGGCTTCTGAGGGATTAGAGTGACGTGCCCGCCAGTTGCTCTGCCCGGCCAGGCTTTCCGTGCCAGCCCTTTTCCGGGCTGGGGGAGCAGCCTGGTTTGGAGGACCCAAAGGGCCGGGGCCTCCTCTTTCGCGAGGTCTGCCGGGTCTTGAGAGCCCGTCAGTGTCCGCTCTTCCTACTCGAGAACGTCCCCGGCCTGGCAGAGACTGATGAGGGCAAGGCCTTGAAGGCTATCAAGGAAGAGCTGACGGCTTGCAACTACGATGTGGAGTTGAGGACGCTGAACGCCAAAGCCTTCACGGCCCAGTGTCGGAAGAGGATCTTCTTCATCGGCTTTCGCCAGGACCTGGGCCTGGCTCGGCCGGGAGATCTCTCCGAGATTTTTCCAGACTTGAGTTTGCGGGCGAGGGACATCTTCGAGCCGGAGGAAGAGCTGAGAGCTTCTGAGCCGCTGCTCTCTGCATACACGCTGTCAGAGGAACACTTCCGAAAGCTTCAAGGCTGCAAGAAGTGGTCCAGGCGGGGTTCTTAACTTGCCCAAATAAGGCAGGGGTCGGTGAATAAGCTCCGGAGCTTTCCCGGCAGACCGTGTGTAATCGTTTGCGGCTTTGGATTGGAAAACACGTTTGGTCCCAAACGGCCCTGCCAACTCCCTGGCTTTATAGTTAGCTGATACTTTGCCCCGTTTGTGTAATAATGCCACCGTCAACCCATTAGATGATCATTCCTAGGGTCCCCCCCACACTTCACCGATATGTCACTACTACTTCCCCATTAGATGATTATTCCTAGGGTCCCCCCTACACTTCACCGATATATCACTACTACTACCCCATTATCAATACAATTCTAGGAATAACCATAACCCTATCTATTTTCTCTAAGGTGGCATTATTACTCAAAAGGGGCGAAGGGTTCCTTATAGGATTTGGTTCAGGGTTTAGGGTTAAGGGTTTTAACTGCATTGTAATTATAATATATAACTGCGAACAGACCTCGATGCCTCTCACAATTCTGAGGTATCGCTATATGAGC